>LPNX010334952.1:402508-464536 GCA_001517045.1 Pseudotsuga menziesii | reverse complement strand
CCTTCATGTCATACTCTCCTACCTGAGCATGTAGTCTCATCTCTCTTCCAGTTCTTCTAACTCTACTAACAGCTCTTTCGCTATCAGGACTTTGATGAGCTTCACAAGACTAAATAACTTTTTGTAATTCATTTAAGGAATTCTAATTTCTTAACAATTTGATGCAACTCTGTAAAAACGATGACAGAGTACTTACTTGGCCTTGTGAGTCTTCCTGGGGTTGCAGCTGCTGATGCTGTTTCTTTGGTGCTGGTAAATCTGAATCAGCAAAGTCTTGTCTAGCCTCCAAAAAAGTTTCTTTTTATCGTCGAACATCAAATGCTGGAGTCTTCTCTACGGCCTTGCGGACCCAAGCTTCATTAGGCTGCTTTGCCTGACACTGTGCCTCTGTCGTAGCTCCACTTCTTGTAACAACATTAACAGCTAGGATCGGTCGTGGCTCGACAGCAATCAACTGGACACTCGGACTAGGTTTGCTGTTTCTTTCTTGGATTTTAGCTAGCAACTATGGGCACTGCTCGATGACATGATCGACTGCTATGCAGTATCGGCATGTCGTGGTTGGGTTTTGACAGTCTCGAGCTAGATGTCCTACCCGATTACAGTTATAGCAAATAACTTGACCTCGACCTCCTCCAAGCATACCATGACCACGGCCTCTAAAACTACCTCGACCACCTCGGTAACCATATCCATCATTGCCTTGTGCATCCGGGTAGATCCTATACGTGTCGTAGGTCTACTCCCTCATAAGGTCGAAGCTGTGACATTCATCTTCATTGTGGCTTACTGACTTACAGAATTTACAGTAAGGGTTCTTTGGGACTTGAACATACCTCTGTAATAGATAGCAGTCTTTCGGTCGATGCTGGCCAGTAGTTCGATAGATCTCACAGTACAGAACACTAGGATTCAGTGGGTTTGGTGCGCCAGTATTCAAATAGTTTATCAGCGTCGGACACTGGTCCTTGTCATGGCCTTCTGTTCGACAACGTATACACCATACCTCTTCATGGGTGGACTTCCCTTTTTTCATTTCGCGAAGCTCTAAAGCCATCTCCGTGAGCTGCGCTTGAATTTGAGCTATGCCAGAATTATCTTTGACAGGTGCAGTTTCAAGCTTTATGGCAATCTTTAAGGACTCTTGTTGATCAGCAACCTTCTGTTGCATGAGTGGAGCTCTGATGTGAGGTAATAATGCTGCAATAAACCAATCCTTATGCTGTGCCGGTCTAATCATGAAGCTAACTTGGTCAAGTAGAACTTTGAATCTCTGATCAAAGTCCCACACAGATTCGCCTCGCCGCTGCTGAATCTCTTTTAACTCAGTGATGCACTGCGACTCTGATTTAGGTTTCTTAAATTCTCAGATCAGTGCTTCTTTGATGTCAACCAGGACAGGATTCTATGTGCTAGCAAACTTCATAAACCAAGTTAGGGCTCAGTCTCGGAAAGAAGTGATCAGCTGCGCTCGTCAAACATCTATGTCTGTAATATTCTTCGCGGTCCACACAGCTTCGCATAGAAACCAGAACTGCTCTGGGTCTTCTGACCCAGTTCCTTTAAAAACTGGTAGTTTGATGTCATCATGAACATGGGCCATCTGGGATTTAGAGGGGGAGGAAGGGTTTGAACTAGTTGGGGAAGACTGACCTTCGACAGGGATACTCCAGCTAGGGTTACTTTCAGACTGCGACAGGTTCTCAGGGATAATAGGTCTTTGCTGCGGGGTTATCGGAGGGTTTCTAACAGAGGGGACCTTGGAGAAATTAGAGGCTTCAAAGCTTAAAGGGGTATACTCAGTGGACGAGCCGAGATCTCTCTTATATCTTTTGTCGTTTTGCAGCAAACCACTTTGCTCGTCGAAGTCCCAGTCACTTCCAATCATAGGTTAACAATACTAGATCTAACAATCTGATTCTATAAGCAAGATTCCTTTTTCAGCCAATAGTATTTTAATATTCAAACTAAATAGGTTCAAGTACTTACCCCTTGGTCCTTTGAAAAATTGTTGTTCAGCTTCGCTAAAGGAGGTACTTGTGTTGATGGCGAACTCCATCACAAATGCTTCGAGAGTTCGTGCAGTCCAGAAATCCACGGCTCGCGAGATCGCGTTGTTCACTCTTTTCAAGATAGCGATTCTTGCGGGGGTCTAGGGAGGAAACTGGTTTTCTTGGAATTTCATCCTCCTTTCTGTTAACCTGGATAACCACTGGTGCAGCTCTATGTGTATAGTACCAAAGAAAATTTCATGAACATTAAAAAAGACGTACCTTTGCAAAAATTGTTCCGCGCTGCGACGGGGATCTTTATTTTCCTGTTCTGCAAAATTCAAATAGGTCGCTTCGATCCAATCACCAATTTCTTTTAAAGAGGGTCTCCAAAACATAGCCCTCGAGGTACAATGTAGATCCCTCTTCAACAAATACTGAGTTCAACTGGCAACGGAACCAATTTGTTGGGCTAAATGGGCAGACCTAGGTTTCACCTTTAACTTCGCACCAACAAAAGACCCACAGTATTGGCCCTTCTAGCAGCATCCTGCGAACAGGCTACAGTCTCACCCGAAACAGCTATGGGGTGCCGCAGAATCAGGTTTCTGCAAGCAGAAGAGAGAATCTTACTGTACCTTTAGTCTTTAACTATTAATAATCGCGTAACACAATGCTTTTATTATCAATTATGCAGCTTCGTGATTAGATAAACAAACAGTTACTTGCACAGCCCTTATCTGGGAATTCATAGCGAAGCTACCTATTAACATCAATCTTACTTTATAAGTTATTTACTTAACAATCCATAAAATATAATCACAAATCAACATAAATGAACCACAACACCAGATGTCACGTGGTTCACCCCCAGTGTAGGGGTTACGTCCATAGAACTGCGCTTTATTTAACTCTTTACAACTAAAATGACAATTCTGATCTGCGCACTCAGCTGCAGATCCTTTCAGTCCTCAAAGCCGCGCACACAGCAGCAGGCCTCTGCGCACACAGCTGCAGATCTTCCTTTCCACCAAAACCCCTCTGCGCGCACAGCTGTAGAGGTCATCCACGCACACAGCTGGGACTTAACCTTCTTACAAAAACCCTTATACAATATCTTATCTTCACATCACATTAGCTTCATAAGATAATCATTCAAGACCTAACCCTACTTCTTTACATAAGTGCCTATTTATATAGCGCACTGTTACAAAACCATGGATTTACACCATGGGTGCCCAAAACCCTAACCCTGGATTTAACCCAAGGGTTAGTTACAAAAAGGGGGTTCGACCCACCCGCGACACCCCTAAGACTATTTTAGGTTGTAACTCCGCTTACACTTCCTCAAAAACTGCGGAGTTACCAAAACTAAGGACCTTTAGGGTCGGAGCCCCAATAGCAAGGGTGTGGGGGTCAAATGAGGGTAGTGAAATAGATATCTTTGGGTGATGTAGGTCATGTAGAGCTCACTAAGGTATTTTTTGGGTTAACAGACACTATGAAAATCAAATTTATCCTGGATTTACCCCCTCCAACCAACTTTACCTAACTCCAAAGTTTGCAAGGGAAGGAAAACTTTTATGTGATTTCATCTGCAATTATGTTGATAAACACATGGTTTCATGTGTTTATTAAAAAAGGACACCCCCTTCATTTGGGATGACTTCATGCAACATGCATTCAATAATCTCAAACATGCTATTACGCATGCACCTGTTCTGCAACGACCAAATTATACCAAGGATTGTTCAATGTATGTGGTTGCATCCCTATCAACCATTGGTATGGTTTTAGTTCAGATCAGCAAACACAATCAAGAACATGTGATATATTATCTCAGTAAGATTCTTTTAGATTCTGAAACCAAGTATTCACATGTGGAGAAACTTGCTCTAGCGATTGTCATCATGGTCTATAAATTTTGTCACTATATTTTTCTCTGCACAACCACATTATATGCAAATTCTAACCCCATGCATCACATCTTGACTCGTCTAGTACTTGGGGATAAATACTCATGTTGGATTGTCATTCTCCAGGAATTTGAGTTGGAATTTTCCAAATCTAATTCTAAGAATTATCTTGTCTTCATTGAGCTTATGTGCAACCTTCCCCATATTACTAAGCGAACAGAGCCAATCAATTTATTTCTTCATGAATCCTTGTTTCTCATTAATACATCTCTATCTCTAGACACAATGATATCAACCCAATGTAACTCAAGATGAATTTTGTCACATTCACCACCATGCCAAATACTATCTCAACATCAATGGAACCTTATACCTCTGTTGTGTTGATACTATATTGCGATGTTGTCTCACTCATGAAGAAGCTGAGATTGTTTTAAATTATTTCCATTCTGGAGCATGTGGTGGTCATCTTTCTGGGTTGGCTACTGCCCAGAAAATATTACGTGATGGGTATTTTTGGCCTTCTATCTTTAACGATTGCATTGAAACCATCAAAAAATGCATGCATTGTCAATTATTCACATCAAAAAATAACACACATCCTTCTCTGTTATATCCTGTCATAGCAGTTAGCCCTTTAGAAAAATGGGGCATCGATTTTGTGCAGTGTAGACCTACCTCAGCTAAGGGGCATGGCTACATCATAATGGCCATAGATTACTTCACTAAATGGGCTGAGCCTATGCCTGCATATGCCGAAGATGGAAAGACAACTTCTATTTTTCTATTCAACAATATCATTGCAAAATTCGTGATCCCTAGGGCCATTGTGACTGATCACAGGTCACATTTTCAGAATAATATGATTGTGAAATTAAGTTCTAAGTTATGGTTTCTTCATGACAGCTCTACACCCTACTGTCCACAGGTCAATGGCCAGGTTGAAGCTAGTAATAAATTCTTAAAAATTATGCTTCACCGAATGGTAGGACAAGCTAAGTTTAACTGGCATTTGAATATTTTTTCCACATTATGGGCCTACAAGCCTATCATCAAAACATCCACTATTTTTACACCATTTCAACTAGTATATGGACTAGAGGTCACTCTTCCAATAAAGATGAGATTCCTTCTCTAAAACTCATTGTAGAACTATTACCCAATAGCACTTTGGAGGAAGAACGTTTCTTGTACTTAAACAAGCTTGATGAGACTCGTCGTGATGCTACCTTAGCAAATTAGGCAGACAAATGATGAATGAAAATTCAATATGACAAATCCGTTCAACCCCGCTATTTCAGCGAAGGTGACATGGCCTTGGCCTTTGACCAGAATCACAATAAGTTAGGAGCTGGAAAGAGAGAATCTATGTGGCATGGGACTTATATTGTTGGTCATGTCTTAGAGAAAGGCACTTATGAGTTGATAGATTATGATGGGATACCCTTGGGAGAGCCCCGTAATGGGATCTACCTCAAAAGATACTATGCCTAGGTCATCTTGTATAGGTTCATTGTAAATATTGTTTATAGAGCGTTGTGTGTTTTTTAAAAAGTGTGGTTTAGTGTGAGTATAATATGTCTCTTTCACAACTCTACTTATGTAGTCCTATGTTTAAATGAATAGATGACCACCTATATCAGTTTAGCAGATGGTGCTAATCATTACACCTTGAATCTTACGTCAGCAACCTAGGTATTGTAATCTCTAACAGGTGATCTAGTAAGTTCATGTGGAACTTGTTTGGGTCCCTCAACAAACAATCACGGAGAGTATCATACAGTGATTGGACTGTTGACGGGAGGCTTGGTTAATGATGTAAGAGAAATTAGGGTTTACATAGACTCGGAGTTCGTGGTACGTCAGTGAAACCGATTCTACACCATCCGAAACCCCCTACTGCTTCGTACATTCGAAGGAGTTAGGATTTTAGAAATTTATTTTGAGAAGGTCTCTTATCAAAATCCTGAGACATTTAAATGATGTGGCGGATTCCTTAGCAAATTTTTTCTTAGATTGGTATTTGTCTCATAATTAGATTCATTTTAACATCAAATTTATGTATTAGATTCATAGTAGGCATTCATTCATGCATCACATTTCCACACATGTTTGTAAATAAAAGTTTTCTTGTATGTATAAAAAGTAAATATGACATATAAAAAGGACTGAAGCAACAAGCTTTTAGATCACCCAAATTTTGGAACTACCATAGTTTCAAAATACATATATATAGGGAAAAAACTGAAGCCTCGAATATTTCAGTATAAATATAGTGCAAAAATGAGGGAGTCGCTATGGCCTAATCCTCATGCTCATGATAGAATAACACATCCTGAGCCACTCGATGGAGAAGTCTCCCGAAACGGCCCGATACCCCTGCAGTATGGCATTGATTCCGCCTGGGTAGATCATTGATGGAGATATCGAGAATCCCCACAGTCAAGCACTATAATATCTCCTCGATCTCTTTGAGATCCTCATCTTCCTCTAGTGTCGAATCACCATATCCCTGACAGATCATTGCCTCTCCATGGGAGAGGCCCTAGCTTGACAAGAAGGCCCTACATATACACTAGACATTTTTGCACATCTCAACATTACATCATAAAAAAGAATATGAAATTAAAAAATATAGAAAAAACATGTATAGTGGTATCTTTCTTACCTTGATCATCCCACTACTCTCCCTCTGGGAATGGAAGACTAGGATTTGTTATGCCCAAATCTCGTCATCTTGAGCCCTTTTTCAACCTTATTCCTAATTTATAAATTTTCCATGGCTAAAGTGTATTGAGTTAGAAGTTTCCCCTAGCTCTTTTTCCTCCTAGAGGAGGGATGGTGCTCTTACTCCTAAGGAAAGGTGCACTAGCCCCTTGTTGGAACTCTTTCCCTTCATGCAAGGAACAACACTGGCACTCTTTCCCCTCATGCAAGGTGCACCTGGGTAGTGTACACAAAGTGCCATTGTAGTGCTGGAACTCTATCCCTTAAGAGAAAGTGTGCCACTTGCACTCTTTCCCTGTGTCGTAAGTGCATCAGCCCCTCTCTAGCACTCTGTTGTAGCGTAGTAAGAGCACCAATGACAGTCTTTCCCGGTGTAGTAAGTTCTCCAGCCCTTCTCTCTCACTCTGGTGCAATGTGGGAAGGTACGCCAAACCTTCAAAACTCAAAGATCAGCTCAATTTTCCTTACATTTATTTATTTATTTAATTTCAGAGTGATCTGACTTCATTTGTTGGTCCAAATTCCCTTCATGCATCTCTCAACACCCATACATTCATCTGCAAGGAATTTCTTTGTGGTTTCACCATCTCTGCATGGAAGATTGTCAGATAATTTCTACTTCATGTGAATTGATTAAAGAACCCATCATAACATTCATTCAATGCTTTGGTATTTTCGTTTCTTCCTTACAAAGTAAGATGCCTTCCACACATTCTGATGGATGCAGACTCAATTCACATGCACATCCATTTGTGATCTGGACTAACAGTCTGAAGGAGTTTGCTAGCTACTCCGTAAACTCATGCTCACGGTTTTCATCCCCAGAAGGATTCAATAAACCAAATATGCATTTTTAGAGAGATGTTTTCATTATGTCTTGCTACACTTCATAATTTCAATCAGCCGATTTATCTTATACATGTAAATCATACTAAATCCCCATGTTTCAAAGAGTGGGTTTGTGTGAGTCAAATGAGAAGAAGAGAACCTGTTATCATTTTTCATGTGGACCAAAGTAAAACTAAGATGATTGTTGAAAGCAGTTTTAAATTCACTCCATGCTTACAATATGGTCCTTGAGCACCCATAGTTGCAAAGAGAGTCAAACCATCATGGAAATGAGGAGGACAAATGCCCACACTTCTTTGTAAGACAATATCATGACTGCAAGCATGATATTGGTTCATAACACTTGTGTGAGGAAAATTTCTCCACAAGAGGACCATAAATTCTACTTGCACCTTGTGGACCTTTCTTGGCCAAGAATCAATAACATCAACATGTGATTGCAGTAATTTACAAGACTTGTACTTATGCATCTTCCACATTGTCAATCCATGTCATCATGTGTGTTCTCCATCTCAGCATTTCAACCTTTTCCATTAATGTATTCTCATCAATGACAATCATATTCATCATATCTCTCTCATTCCCCCCTATCCCTAAACACCTAACACCTCTCTACCTATAACCCCCTACCCCTATAAACCCCCCTCTCTCTCTACCTCTCAGGCCCTGACAATCCTTTCTATATAACTATCACTCCGTAAAACCCCCCACCCTCTCTACATATGTTTAACCCCCTAACACCCCCCTCTCTATCTATAACCCCTATATTTAACCCAACCCCCCTCTCTTTTCTCTAACCCTTTAAAAATCCCCCTCTATATACTTCTAATAGCCACCAGCCTCTATCATTCTCAACCATACTCCCTCTCCCCATAACCCATTACCCCTCTCTCTATCTCTCTCATACTCTCCCTACTACTAAATCCCTAACACATCTCTACCTCTAACCCCCTACCCTGAAACCTCCCTACCTCTCTACCTCTCACTCCCTAATAGACCTCTCTCTATACCTCTCACAACTAGATTTGAACCGAAAATCCGATGACTCTATCTGACAAAACCCTAAAAAATTGACTGGCATCAGATGTTCCCTTTAAAATTTTGGACTTTTTTTTTTATTTGACCCCAACTATATTTGGCTATTCAATGGTCATCGATTATCCAACTACATACATAGAATATCCTATGTTGTATTATATTTCTAATGTTCAATAGTCATAAGTAGTCGGATATCTGATGACAAGGTTTTTTTAGAAACTTGAAATTTTAGAAATATTCTAACATATTTGCTATACTAGGTTATAACCTTTGCATGGACTGTTTTCTGTTCAGAAATCCATAATTATTTCTTTTGTTACTACAATTACAAATAGAAAAGTGTGGATCTTTATTTTTTAATGTCAATAATCATCATTCAAGCTTGGTAAAAGAAAATGTCACATAATGAATATTCCTGACCTAGAGGAACAAAATCGAGAATTACTTTCTATATTGTGGGCTGGAGTAAAAAGGAAGGGTGATGGGAAATTTTATTTTCCTAGTAGTGAATGAAAAGGCTTTCAAATGACGGTAATAAATATCACAATAGCTAAAATACATTGTTTGAAACATGGACACGTTGAGGGGGCGGACATGAATATCATTCATTGGTAAGTTCTTCATTATATATGTCTTTATATTGATCCTTTTTGTAATTGTATGTATCATTTTAATATTTGTTATATTTACACTAATATCTCTTGATGGTTTGTATTATAGTTGAAAATCCTCCTAGGGAATATCTCCCAGAGGATGTGTTTGCAGAAAAAGAAACAAAGGAACATGGAGCTCTAAATATTGAAGATTAATTTAATGATCTTATTGAAGAGGATGATCATACTAATAACATAATTGGAGATGATGGTACAAATACATTGATCCATGATGAATTTAATGTTCTAATTTATGATGATGATGATCCTTAAAATGATATATTTGATATTGTTCATGATTTACCTCTACTTGAGAAGGCATAGGAACCCCTTTATGAAGGCTCCAACACAACTCTTCTCTCTTCTATATTGATGATATTGAACTTGAAGGTTATGAATGGTATTTCAAACATGTTAGTCACACAGATGTTAAGGTATGTAATATATTACATCACATATATATGATCATGGTAAATATTATCTTTGTTCCTACAATAATTTTATTGTTAGTGCAGAAGTAAATTAATAGGGATGAAATATGTTTCATTAATATTCTTTATATATTATATTAACTAGTTTTTTTTAATTTTGTTGTAGTTTAATGGCTGAATTTTTGTTAACACCGTCAAATATTTTACCTCGCACATATCGATATTTATATTTCATCATGAAAATGCATTGGAATTTAGTATCAACCAATTGATGCATGCCCCAATGATCATATTATAGATTATAAGCAGCATGAATCTGAAACAGAATTCCCAGAATGTAATAGCAGTAGATATTGAATGGATCAAGTAGCAAAAAAGGTGCCTCACAAGGTTCGTCATTATATTCCCATTATTCCACATTTGGAATGATTTTTTAGGTTCAAAAACATAGAAAAATTTATGTATTACCATCCATGAAACACAAGTGAAGATGACATTATTCGAATTCCTACAAAAGGTTTTGCATTTAGAGACAGAGGAAAAATGACCACACTTTAAAGAAGAACCTTGTAATGTTGGGATTTCTTTGGAAACATATGGTGTCAATATATTTGAAAATATGAGATATATCAACTTTGTGTGGCCTATTTTTGTTATCAACAATAACATTCCTCCATTGATGGAAATAAAGAGGGAGCACATAATGTTGGCAATGATTGTTTCGGGTATTTGTTTACACAACAATTTATTTTAACGCAATAGCATCTCATTTGTCCTATTTGTTGCACAATGTCATATATTTGTTTTAATTTACTCATATATATTATTTATATATCTAAAATCGTTGTAATAATTATGTAGTGTATATGTTCAAATCAATTAGGTAAGTACTAAGTTAAAGATGTGAATGTATATATTGAGCCTATTATTGACGAGCTACTAAAGCTATGGAATGGAATCACTATATGATGTATCCATACCAATAATACAAAGGAAATTTCAAATCCACGCAATGCTTGCATGTACAACTCATGATTTGTTGCACCTAAAATCCCTCAAAACACTTGGCCAAGGATTATGGACACTTTTGCTCACCTTTAGACTGGATGACGCACCTTTGGACACTTTTGCTCACCTTTAGACTGGATGACACACCTTTCCACCTATGGAATAGTGCCAGAGAGGGTTGTCACACCTTTTACATTGAAATTAGGTGCCATTGGAGCCTCTACCTTTTATGCAAAGTGTGTTTCCACACATACCCTCACTGCAAGAAGCGCTAGTAGGATTTAGAAGGAAAAAAGAGAAGTTTCGAGAAGCTTCCAAGAGAAATATCTCATGGAGAATGTTCCTATCTATTAGGAAGAGATGGAATTCGACCTCCTAGCCCATAGGGATCATCCACTATCCTCTTCCCAAAATATCTCATCTCATATGAGCCTCCTTTGGCCTATAAAAGAAGGCTTCATGGACTATGTGATGGGAGACCAAAGAGAGCATCCTTATGTTGTAGGATTGAAATATAGTAATGAGGCAAAGTTGAGTGCGATTTGTGAGAAAAGAGATTTTGTGTGAGCATTTGAGTTGTGTGAGTGTGTCAAATTCCTTGTGGACACAAAGCTATCGACATCAAGGCTTTGGTTGTATCTTTCTCTTTTCATTTTGATCAATGCAAAAGTGTTTATGTTTCTCATATATTATTTGTGTGAATATCAATCATTTATTATTAGATTCTTTGATCACTAATATGGATTGTTGATGTATCTTGTTACTCTTACCTCTTGTCTTATTTATGATGCTTCTTTGCAGGTATTATAGATTGCATGAAGGATAGTGAAACAAATGCACAAATTTGCAAATCTGAGGTAAAAGAGTTGTCTTTAAAGTAGATTAATTATCTATGGAGATGATATATTGTTGTGACTTTTTGTTCTACACTCGTACCATACAGGAAAGAGGAACAAGCAGTGTTTGCACTAATTGAAGAATTCCTACAAAATTGGTGACCATACTGGGGATAGATCCAGTCAAATCTGGAGTAGATCTAGATAGATCTAATATCTTTGGTAACATTATTGCTCATAAACTTGTGATTCTATTTTCTTAAATCATTTGAAATGTTAAGGTGAATGATCCAGCTTATCATCTTTGCAATTTATTCTTTCAAAGTGTGCTTTACTTCTTTATCATTCCATCTTATTCCATCATTTGTTTCTTTGACAGGTGACTGGCCATTTTACATCTCTGGATCCGTCGACACACCTGGGTAGATTTGACAAAGTGCCAATCTTTCTTTGGTGCCTATTTAACTTGGACAAGAAGTGTCATTGACACTCTTTTTCTCACTACACAGTGCGTCGCTGGCACCTATACATAGTGTACATAGTGCGCCGACCACTTTTTGGCACTCTGGTGTAGCCTTACAGAGTGTGTTGAGGTAGGCCCATCACTGTTTCGGAGATTTTGTTTTGATGTGTCGTGTTTTTCTTGGTTTTCCTTTAAATTTTCTTACTGTATTATTGCTAAGTCTGATGGTTTGATAAACTAATTTCACTCCTTGATTTTATATCTAGAAGTTTTGATTCATAAAGAATTCATTATTAAAGAAATTGTGTGTAAGTTACAGTCTTGGATGCATGATTTGCTTGTTTCTTTCTCTAAAAATGGTTGTAGGATTATGAGGAAATTATATATGTGGCCTATTTTTCATAATTGTTTAGCATTCTTTCTTTTTTGAATCGTATTAAAAAATGAAAAAAAGATAGTTACCTTCTCTTATTTTTTATTACTGTTGGTTTTCCTGAGTAGTTAGGGAAAAAGTTCTTTATGAGTTTGATTAAGGAAGCATAGGTTTTTAGACATTCAAAGCTCTTCTTCCTTCCTCTTTTCATAGATTCTATAGTGTTAATGGTGAAAAATATTGTGTGTTTGGATAATTGTTAAATATATTCAAGTTTAAGTCGATGAAAGTAACATGGAATTCTTATATTTAAAAAAGAAAATTTTCTCCTTTGGTCTAGTTAGATTTCATTGAAGAGAAGAGTTGCATTACATATAGATCTTAACTTTGCATGTTGATATACATTCCACAAACATTCACTAACCATCAATATAAAATCAACGATAGCCTAGGCTTAAAATTGTTAGTAAATTGAGTGATAGGATAGAGGTGTGTTCTGGTGTCTTAAAACATAGGAGTTTTCATTATTTTCCTACGCTACATCCTAGGGATCATGTGGTTCTTCCACATATTACTGGTATATCGAGCAGCCTTTCACATACCCTTAAGGTATATTGAAAGGTAATTCTTGTACTTGGTGGTATATCAGAAGTCCCCTTTCGAATGGTTGTGCATTAGATAGCACTAATACAGATTCAATATCCATGTACCTTGAGTATATTGGGAGACCCCTCTAGGATACCCCAACCAACAGAGAAAAACATTTTGGACTTTTTGTTGGAGTAATACACCAAGAACATCACTCGGGCAGCTACTACATATGTGTCATCCAGGTAGCCAGGTATTCAGGAAAGGGTATGGTCCCAATCCTCCTTGTCACGTTTTATTTTTGGGAACTATGGTATATCATGAATTGTGACAACTTGACAATCCTAGTGAGGAATTGGCTATCATAAGCCCATCCTGTCATTTAAGTTTTCTTGTGTCCTTAGCTTGCTTAGGTTTTTTTGCATGTGATATCTTCTTTGTATAGACATTTAGGGTAGAAAGTTTCATCCATCACCCTAGCCGATCTACTTGCGAGACAATATCGCACGTTGCAGGTTTTACCACCTAACTCTCCTCCTATCATCAAGGGAAATGAAGGTGAAACCATGGACCAACCAACTACTATTGAATCTCATGTAGAAGGAGTTTTAGTCACAGATTTTGTGGAAGAATTTTCTTCTTATGAAAACCCTTTATTAGTCCAACAAACCTCTACCAAAGACACCACTTTTTGTTTTCGAGCAGAAGGACAACCTGGTGTACCAAATTGGGTATTTACTCACCCATAAGATGATACAGTGGTAGCATAGTTTTTTCCAACTGCTCCTTTTTTGGGAGATGTCTCTAGGTTAGCCTATTTTTTAATATGGTACGACTAGACCTTCTTATGTTACTCCCATTCGAGAGGACCCAAAGAATCAAGAATTATTTAGATCGCTCCACTAATCTATCAAACAACTGTGTAATCTAGGAGAGAATATAAAGAGAAGAATCCTTTCTTCTCTACCCTATAATTCATAAATAACCCCACCTGGTTACCATTCCATTTCATCATCTCAAGTAGCTCCTGGATCAAGGACACTGATCCAACAAGTGGTTACTTATGACCCATGCCAACCCTCTATTCCTGCTCCACTTACTCAAAATTCCCCATCGATTTCTACTACCCCGATAGCTTCCACATCTGGGGGGAAACCCTCGATGCAAGTTATTTTACCTACCAAGGGAACCGTTTCTAACATAGAGAAAAACCTAGTAGCATGACAATGAGTAGTTAACATTCCTCCAGTAAATACCAATATAGTTATACCCTCTTATGGCCAGGGGAAACCTTCATGGGTTCAACTGATTGTTAGTAAAATTTATTGGGGCTATACTTACCCTAGAAATCAACTACCAATGGTTCATCAAGCCTATCAACTAGCTCCATCGGGATCTATATATACTGTAATTCCTTACCCCAGGAATACTTATGTCCCATGGGGGAATCCCAATTGGTCAAATGTCCCTCCACCCAGATGACCTTTTGTAAATATTGTTGGAGGTTGTGGATTCCTACCTAGAGGGCCACCATTTGGAGGTCCCCCTAGAGGTCCACCCGGAGGAGCACCTTTTGGAGGGACACCTAGACTCCCACCACCTATAGGACCACCACCTGGAGGTCCACCACCTGAAGGCCAACCATATGGAGGTCCACCACCTTAAGGCCCACCATCTGTAGGACCACCTTCTGGAGGACCACCATCTGGAGGCCCACCACCTGGAGGCCCACCACCTAGAGGCCCACCACCTAGAGGCCCACCACTTGGAGGCCCACCACCTAGAGGCCCACCACCTAGAGGCCCACCACCTAGAATCCTACCACCCAGAGGCCCGCCTCCCTTGAATATCTCGCCACCTAACCAACCTATCATGGGGGCATCATTTATGCTCGTTTATCAATCTTCTTATGGTCCTACTAGTCCACAAATGCCATATCAGTATTAAAAGTACCCCCAACCTAATCAACAATTACTATTTATGGATGCCTTAGATATGTTGGATTTGTCTAGATTGATCAACTCGATACACCATGATCCCTCTTGGCTGACTATCCTAGTTAAGGTACACTCAGACATATCTAAATTCGACGGAAAGCCTGGTGAGGACCCCAAGAACCATGTAATGACCTTTCCTTTGTGGTGCTCACCCAATTATCTGATGGATGGTTCAATCCATCTACGTTTGTTTCATAGAACCCTCGCCAAAATAGCTGTGAAATGGTATATCGAGCTACCTCAACATTCCTTCTAGGATTTTAACACATTTTCAATGGAATTTGGAGCACATTTTTAGTTACCAATGCGATACAACACAGGTATGGACCTATTGACCTCGCTTCACCAAACTACTTCCACCCATATATTTGATCATATACATGAATGGAGATGAATACGTAGGTGATTAAGGCTCGTATTCCCGTTCAGTTAGTTTTCGATTGGTTTTTGAAATATTTACTTCCCCCATTGCTAGGGATGTCTCCATGGGAGGTGGTGTTACCGAGGAGCCGGCCATTAGCTGTTCTTAGTACCTAGACTTGGTCTACTCCCAGTCAGGCACTTTGTACGACCTAATTCCTCATGCTCCTTGTCCTACTTCAGATCCTTCAAGATTTGCAATAGAGCCACCTACTGATGGTATTCTTGTCTCATTCCAAACACAATCATTGGCTAAATCCACAGAAAAGAAAAATCCACCAGTCGCACTTGCTAGTCAACATGTTCCACCCTACAAAAAAAAAATCCCTAATGTTGTCTCCACCGAAGTAAATGCGGTTTAGTCCACATAATATTTGGGAGGAAAATAAAAAGGTTAAAAATCCAAGAAATCTAACAACCAACGAGAAGGAAACAAAAAAAAAAACCCTGATGTTGATTCTAAGAATAAGAGAAAGGAAAATTTTCCCTGCCTGATTTGTGGAGGTGACCACTTCACTAAAGAGTGTCCTCATTGCAAGGAAGTGAGCATTTTTTTGAAAAAAAATATCACCCCAGTTGTCTTAGTAGACCCTTTCCCTACCCAACAACAATTTATTGACAATCAATCCTTGCATGGGCCTTCTTCGTCTTCCATAGATGAAGTCAAAATGATGTTAAGTCAATCAATTAACCTTAATACTTTATCCCAAAGCTATGACCCTCCTATAGAAAAGAAAACTGATAATGCTCCACCCAAAAAACCTTCAACATCCACTCCCCCTCCTATTAACAGTCTTCAGATTGAAAAACCTACTCTTAATGCAATTCTTCACGCACATTAGAGTACACTTCGAAAATCCATACTCAATCCTAATGCACATGCCTCCTAGTACTATAATATAGTGTAAGATATGGCTCAAGCACCATCCACCATGTAGACTTTTGAGGTACTCCAAACATGTCCTACACAACGAAATAATTTTGTATCGGTCCTTGGAGCACTAAATACTGACAACAATAACATTATCGCTCTCAAGATGGATGATTTTAAATCTAGGATTTTTCATCAATTTTCTTTCCAATTGTCCACGAAAGCTATTTGTAATATGATATGTCATACCATATTGGATGAGGGACCCTCAACCTCGGTCATGTCTTTATCCTGTTGGAGAACTATCAGTTCTCCTGGAATTAATCATTCACCCATGACATTAAAGGATTTTGATGGTTGTGAATTTCAACCTTATGTATTACTTCCCTCTCTCCAAGTAGAACTGGGGGGAAAATCAGTCTCCATTCACATTGAAGTTATTGAATCTCATTTCTATTACAATCTTCTCCTAGTTTGAAACTGGTTTTATTCTATGCAAGTTGTTGCTTCATCTGTTTTTTGGGTGGTCCAATTCCCATTCCAAGGAAAGATCGTTACTATTAATTAGTTAGATTTATGTTCACCCGATGTGATTTCAAATACTGCAAACAATGTTCCACTTTTGGCTTCCACCACCCCCCAATATCAAAACATTTGATTAGGTATTCTTAAAGATTCCTCACTTATGGGAATGTTTTCCTTATCTAATCCTCCTCCAGTTTTGCAACCAGCATCCCTAAACATGATTTCTACGTTTACCATAGATAAAGGAGATTCCATTGCTGATTTGAAATCAGGGAGTCCTTTTGGTGCCTTCAAATACCTATCACCTAACGTATTTTCTAGAAACCCCTTGCATCTGTAAATTATCTTTCGTATACACTCCCCTATGATGAATCTATCATGGAAGTTATGTCCTTATATGAGATTCCCTGAAAATATCATCACCACCGATATTATTTCCTTCCCCATTTACATATGGTAAAAGAATAGTTTGCATCAATTATTTCATCTGATATAGTAACTCATCCTCAGTCCCCGATCCTCACCCATGAGGTCGATTCCAAGGGTAATTTAAGTAACATTACCAATACCATTCTAGTTGATATATCAGTGAAATTTGGTATCCTAGAAAACATTCATATAGGCTAGAACTCTTCCCCTTCAGAGATACAGTCTTATACGGCCTTATTTAAGGAATCCATAGATATTTTTGCTTGGACGTATGAAGATATCCCAGGGATCAACCCTTCTATCATAGTTCATGAGGTTAATACTTACCCTGGTGCCAAACCAGTTTTCCAGAAGCTCCGTCAAGTACATCCAAGGAAAGTCGTAGCCATTAAGGAAGAAATTGAAAAACTTCTTAAGGCTGGTTTTATTTACCCCGTGCCTCTGACTGAATGGGTGTCTAATATAGTCCATGTCCATAAGAAGCAGGGTACTATTAGGGTTTGTATTGAATTTCTAGATTTGAACCGGGCTTGTCCTATGGACAACTTCCTTGGGCCTGTATATCGATCAAATCATTAACAATTGTGCCAAAAGTTTCATCTTGTCATTATTAGTGGATTTTCTGGCTACACTCAGATTGAGATACTCCCATCAGATTAACACAAGACATCTTTTATCTGCCCATGGGGAAACTTTTCCTATAGAAAGATTCCTTTTTGGTTTGAATAATAATGGCACTACCTTCCAACGCACCATGTCATATTCTTTCCACAACATTAAACACATTGTGGATCCCTATCTTGATGACCTTCCTGACCATGTTGATCATCTATGAGCCATTTTTCTTAGATTTCGCCACTATAACATCTGATTAAACCCACACATGTGTGGTTTCTATGTATAGATAAGTCAACTGCTCGATTTTATTGTGTCCAAGGATGGAATCTACATAGACCCTATGAAGATCGAAGCTATCCTGGCTTTACCCACCCCAACCAACTTTACCTAACTCCAAAGTTTGGAAGGGAAGGAAAACTTTTTACATGATTTCATCTGCAATTATGTTGAAAAAACACATGGTTTCATGTTTTTAATAAAAAAGGACACCCCCTTCGTTTGGGATGACTTCACACAACATGCATTCAATAATATCAAACATGATATTACGCATGCACCTATTCTGCAACCACCAAATTATACCAAGGATTGTTCATTGTATGTGGTTGCATCCCTATCAACAATTTGTATGGTTTTAGCTCAGATAGACAGACAAAATCAAGAACATGTGATCTACTATCTAAGTAAGAGTCATTTAGATTCTAAAACCAAGTATTCACATGTGGAGAAACTTGTTGTAGCCATGATCATCATGCTCTAAAAATTTTGTCACTATATTTTTCTTCACACAACCACGTTATATGCATATTCTAACCCCATGTATTACATCTTGACTTGTATAGTACTTGGGGGGGAACACTCATGTTGGATTGTCATTCTCCAGGAGTTTGAGTTGGAATTTTCTAAATCTAATTCTAAGAATTCTCTTGTCTTCATTGAGCTTATGTTTGACCTTCCCCGTATTATTGAGGGAATAGAGCCAATCAATTCATTTCCTCATGAATCCTTGTTTCTCATTAATACGTTTGACCAATGGTATGGATATTTAATTCTCTATCTCCAGACACAATGATATCAAACCAATGTAACTCGGGATGAATGTTGTTGCATTTTCCACCATGCCAAATACTATCTCAATATCAATGGAACCTTATACCTCTATGGCATTGATACTATATTGCGATGTTGTATCACTCATGAAGAAACTGAGATTATTTTAAATGATTTCCATTCTGGAGCCTGTGGCAGTCATCTTTATGGGTTGGCTACTGCCCAGAAAATATTATGCGCTGGGTATTTTTGGCCTTCTATCTTTAAAGATTGCATTGAAACTGTCAAAAAATGCATGCATTGTCAATTATTCACATCAAAAAATAACAAACATCTCGCTCCATTATATCCTATCATAGCAGTTAGCCCTTTAGAAAAATGGGGCATCGATTTTGTGCATTGTAGGACCTACCTCAGATGAGGGGCATGGATACATCATAGTGGCCATAGATTACTTCACTAAATTGGCTGAGGCTATGCCTACATATGTCGAATATGGAAATACAACTTCTCTTTTTCTATTCAACCATATCATCACAAAATTTGTGATCCCTAGGGCCATTGTGACTGATCGTGGGTCACATTTTCAGAATAAGATGATGGCCGAATTAAATTCTAAGTTAGGGTTTCATCATGACAAATCTACACCCTACTATCCACAGGTTAATGGCTAGGTTGAAGCTATTAATAAAGCCTTAAAAACTATTCTTCTCTGAATGGTAGGACAAGCTAAGTTTAACTGGAATTTGCAACTTTTTTCCACATTATGGGCCTACAAGTCTATCGTCAAAACATCCACTATTTTTACACCATTTCAACTAGTATATGGACTAGAGGCCACTCTTCCAATAGAGTATGAGATTCCTTCTTTGAAACTCATTGTAGAACTATTACCCAATACCACTTTGGAGGAAGAACATTTCTTGTACTTAAAGAAGATTGATCAGACTCGTCGCGACGCTACCTTAGCAAATTAGGCACACAAATGACAAATGAAAATTCAATACGACAAATCCGTTCAACCCCTCTCTTTCAATGAAGGTGACATGGCCTTGGCCTTTGACCAGAATCATGAGAAGTTGGGGGTTGGAAAGATAGAATCTATGTGGCATGGGAGTTATATCGTTGGTCGTGGCTTAGAGAAAGGCACTTATGAGTTTATATATTATGATGGGATACCCTTGGGAGATCCCCGCAATGGGCTCTACCTCAAAAGATACTATGCCTAGGTCATCTTGTATAGGTTCATTGTAAGTATTGTTTCTAGAGCGATGTGTGCTTTTTGAAAAGTGTGGTTTAGTTTGAGTATAAGATGTGTCTTTCACAACTCTACTTATGTAGTCCTATGTTTAAATGAATAGATGACCACCTATATCAGTTTGGCAGATGGTGCTAATCATTACACCTTGAATCTTGCGTCAGCAACCTAGGTATTGTACTCTCTGATAGGTGATCTAGTAAGTTCACATGGAACTTGTTTGGGTCCCTCAACAAAAAATATCAGAGAGTATCATACATTGATTGGATTGTTGACAAGAGCCTTGGCTAATGATGTAAGAGAAATTAGGGTTTACATAGACTTGGAGTTGGTGGTACGTCAGTTAAACCGATTCTACACCATCCGAAACCCCCTACTCCTTCGTACATTCCAAGGAGTTAGGATTTTAGAAAGGAATTTTGAGAAGGTCTCTTATCAACACATCCCAATACATTTAAATGATGTGGCAAATTCCTTAGCAAATTTTGTCTTAGATTGGTATTTGGCTCATAATTAGATTAATTTTAACATAAAATTTATGTATTGGATTCATAGTAGGCATTCATTCATGCATCACATTTCCACACATGTTTGTAAATAAAAAAATTTCGTGTATATATAAAAAGTAAATATGACATATAAAAAGGACTGAAGAAACAATCTTTTAGATCACCCAAATTTTGGAACTACCATAGTTTCAAAATACATATATATATAGGGAAAAAACTGAAGCCTTGAAGCTTTCAGTATAAATACAGTGCAAAAATGAGGGAGTCTCTATGGCCTAATCCTCGTGCTCGTGATAGAGGACCACATCCTGAGCCACTAGATGGAGTAGTCTCCCGAAATGGCCCAATCCCCCTGTAGTATGGCGTTGATTCCTCCTAGGTAGATCAACGATAGAGATATCGGGAATCCCCACAATCAAGCACTGGAATTTCTCCTCGATCTCTTTGAGATCCTCATCTTCCTCTATGTATCAGATCACCATATCCCTGACTGATCCTTGCCTCTCTATGGGAGAGGCCCTATTTGGAAAATAATTCCCTACATATACACTAGACATTTTTTCACATCTCAACATTACATCATAAAAAAAATATGAAATTAAAAAATACAGAAAAAAACATGTATAGTGGTATATTTCTTACCTCGGTCATCCCATTCCTCTCCCTTTGGGAGTGGAAGATTAGGATCTGTTACACCCAAATATTGTCATCTTGAGCCCTTTTTCAACATTATTCCTAATTTCTAAAGTTTACTCTTTCCCCTCATGCAAGGTGCGCCATCCCTCTCTGGTGCTTTGTCTCCTACAACAAAATGATCCAGGGGTGTTTAGAGGGAAAAAACAGAAGTTTTGAGGCCCTTCTCAAAGGTGGATGAGGTTGAGGAACTTCCCTAGTTTCTAGGTGAGGTGGAATTCATTTCCCTAACCAATGGGGAGGATCCCTTATACCCCTCCTCCTAATCCTCAACCTACTCTATCCCTTTATCCTTATAATTTGAATTGTCTCTCCATTGTGAAGGGAGGAAGGACTATGGTACTCTTATGCTGGTAGAATTTCTAGCTGATCCTTATCATCCTTTGGAGGAAATATATCATCCCTTGGAGGAATACCATCACTCTTTGGAGGATTGGATTGGATTTTTGGATAGAATATTATAGCGTTAAAGTTAGGTTGTGATGTTCTTTCTGATGTAATTCTATGTATTTCCTTGATTACAGTAATACAAAACGCTTTCCATAAATGTTATTATGTTGGTAATGTTTAGAGATTTCTTCCTTAACTGTTAGCTTAGACAAATTCATGTTTGGATATGCATGTATTGTTTGCTTGTTTCCACTTTGTCTATAGGGATTTGCAGCTCAATATATGAAGGCTCTCGAGCTTGGATCAACAAAGAGAGAAGAGGATTTGCAGACCTCAGGTGATTGATCTATATGTTAACTTGCATTTATATTTGATCTAGGAAAGTAGGTTGGTATTATGTACTTGATTTTTTCTACATCCACTTCAACTAGGGATATCTAGCTTAAGTCCACTTTAGTAGATTTATCCACTAAAAAATTTGGCGACCATACTGGGAAAGACATAGATCTGATTTTATTTGTATTTGTTTTTATCTCTCTTCATCAATCCTTTTTCTAGCCTCTAGAGACCCTCCTAGCTTTGTATTTTTCCTTTTTTAAAGTGTCCTAGACCTCCTTGACCCTTCTTGGTATTATTGTTAGGCTTCTATCCCTTCTCCCTTATGAGATATAACCTCTATGGCCCTCTGGTGCACTTGGGTAGTGTATACAGAGCACCATTGTAGTGTTGGTACTGTGTCCCTTAAGAGAAAGTGTGCCACTTTCACTCTTTCCCTATGTAGTAAGTGCACCAGCCCCTCTCTAATGCTCTATTGCAGTGTACTAAGAGCGTCACTGACACTCTTTCCCAGTGTAATAAGTGCTCCGACCCTTCTCTCTCACTCTGGCACAATGTGGGAAGGTGTGCCAACCCTTCAAAAATCAGAGATCAGCTCAATTTTCCTTCATTTTTGGGTTTTGGGTTGATGGATTGTGGTTTGTAGGCTACATATGATGGTCATAGATCCCTTAGGTCCAGTATTACTTCTTTTTGGAGTGGATTTTGTTGAGTTTGGTATGTTTTACTAGTCAAGTGAATGACTTGGTTGCGGAGGAAAATTTCAAACCCCCACCTCTTGGTTCATTCTTGTCATCCCTAATCACATTACCAGATCTTTTCATATATGTTTATATCGTTAGATCTGATCTCCAAAACCTTCCTCCACCCTCAATCATTGAGTTTTGGTTGCATTTTGGTTGATTTCAAGTAATTCTTGACTGTTTTGGAGTTGTTTAGATGCTTGTTATTTTCCTTTTGATTTCTAAATGATTGGAGTGCTGTTGATATTCTTTCATTTTCTATTTGTAGATATGAAAAGAGTTTAGTTATCAAGTTTCAATTTGATATATACATTTGAAAATTGAAGTGCTTCCCTACTTTGTTTTATGCATTGTTGATATTTGTTGCATATTTGATTCCATTTGTGATTTTTGGATTATTACAGAAGAAAGTTAGAATTATTGCACTCTAGGAAGGAATTCTTCTTTTCTTTGTTTCTCATGCTCATTTTGGTTTGAAAAGAAAACTCTTTCCCTACATTAGGTAGCTTTCATCGAAAGAGAAATGTGCATCGTCATGTAACTAGGGTTTGCATTCTTTTTACATTTCCTCTCTACACCTCATGCATCCACTTAACCGCATAAGATAAAATTAATGCCAACTTAGGATTAAAATCATTTAGTAATTGTGTGTAAGTTAGAGACGTGTTCCTGCGTATTTAAGCATGCAAGCTGTCATTATTTTCCTACACTACATCCCTAGGGCTTGTAGTTCTTCCACGTACCAACCAGTATATCAAATGGATTTTCACGTACCTTTGGATATATTAAAAAGTACTTCACACAATCGGTAGTATATCAAAAGGCTCATGTCGATTAGTTTTGCATTAGAAAACACCACCATGGAGTTGAGATCCCCCATACCTAGTGCATATTGGGAGACCCTCTTAGGACTACTGTGACAAACTGAGTTAACATTTTGGTCGTCTTGGCATCGCAATACACCGAGAATAACAATCAGGGATATTACTACGTAGGTGTCGTCTAGGTTTTCAGGTATTCAGGAAAGGGTATAGTCCCAATCCTCCTTGTTTAATTTTACTATTGGACCCTGCGGTATATAGCGAGTTGTGAAGCCTTGATAATCCTGTGAGAATCTTGAATTTTCATCCACTCTTATTCACGCAGTTTGCTTGTTGCTTTTAGAATTTAGTAGTGTTTTATTTTTTTGGTAATTTAGATAGTCTTAGATTCTTAGAGAGTTTATATATGGGAGACTCTCCTAGGACCACCAATCAAGAGACCCCTTTTCAGGGTATCTATTTTGTTTCTCCCCCTTGTGGAGTTGTTGGTCCTCCCTTCATGGCCACTTTAAGTCTTCCCAGATTGACTACAGGATTTCTTGTGTGGTTATTCTCCAATCATGTTATACCAAGTGCACCTTTTGTGTCGGATCATGGTCCTTCAATGCATGAGCATCGACCTCATGTTAACCCTTCTCCTTCTTCCTCAAATGTTTAATCGACTTCCCTTTCTTCCTCTTCACCTGTTGAAAACTTTGATGTTAGTAAATGGGAGGATGAGAAGATGATGAAAATGAAGGCTAAGAAGAATAAAACTAAGCAAAAGGTCACATATCCAACCTCTTATTACCATTTTGGAAACCCATCATCAATTGATCATAGTGTTGAGAGTGTTAAATTTTCCACAAGAACACCTCGTAAACCTAAGTTCCCTTGTAGACTTTACAAGGGTGACCATCTTCTAAAATATTTTCATGGTCTGTCCTAGGTTGTAGAAGTGTGGTATGAGGTTTCCCAACACCCGATGTCATCAGTATAGTCATCATACTTATGATACCCCATCAACCAGTGACTCTGTGGTTAAGAGTCGGAAAGGAAAGTTCAGATACCCTTGCCTGTTATGTAAGGGCATACACCTTACTTACCTTTTTCCTCTCATGGATAAAGCTTCTAAGTTGCTATAAAATATTGTTGTTCCTCAACAATGGATTCCAACATGTTATCGTAATTTGTCCCTTGACATCCCATTGGTTGATAAAGTCGTCAATATAGTTCTAACCTCGGTCGATCCCACTCTTCCCTTGAAGAGTGAACTTGAAGTGGTCGATCCAGTTCTATCTGTGGTCGATCCAGTTCCATGGATTCCTTTTGAGAGTGAAGTTATAATGGTCGATTTTATGTCATCTCCACCCGATCCCACTCTTTTGTCAGAGAGTGTTGAGACTGAAGTAGTCTCTTCTTCGTCTTGACCCTCTCTTCCAGTTGAGAGTGAACTAAAACCTGCTAAAGTTTTTGTAGTTAGTTCTGATTGTTCTGCACAAAAGGAAATTATGTCTCTTTCGACACAAACCTCTCCAAGTAGTGAGGTTATTTCCTTTGACTGGAGTAATCTAACATAATCTTGTCTTCATTTGAGTGTTTCTTTCCAAATATCTGTGCGAGTAACTGCTAAGAGTATACTCTGCACTATTGTTCATGAAGGGGATTCTGTTAGTACTCTATCCTCTACTACTTGGTAAGCCATAGGTTCTCCTTTGCTTATTCTAGCCAACAATCAAATACTGGATTTTAATCGAATACCTACTTCTCCTATAGGGATCCTCCCTCATTTTCCTATCACTTTAGGATGGAAAATTGTCTATTTTCATGTTATGGTAGTCCAAGGTCCCTTATATTTTAATATTCTCCTTAGGCATGATTACATTTATGCATGAAAGTTGTAGTGTCCACACTCTTTTGAGTGATGTATTTTCCCCATGATGGGAAGATTGTGACCATTAATCAACTTTCTTTTGCTAAAACTGATCATTGCATGACTCCTAGTAATCAAACTTCACTAAATGTCTTGCATGTTATTTTGGTTCCTTCCCCTTCACCTACCATGTCTCTTTCCTCTAAACATCATGACGAAGTTAAATCGTTTGAAAAACTTAGCTTCTTCTCTTCATGAGGAAGTTCTGGAAGCATGTCTCCAGTTAGGGGACAACCCGCTAACATCTAGACATCATGTTGGCTTAGAAATTCCCGGTGAGCATAGTTCCCTTTCTGTGTCAAGATCGTCAAAACATGAAATGGATGCTAGCGACCATAGTTCCTTTTCTATGTCAAGCTCATTAGAAAATGAAACGAATGTCCTCAAGCATAGTTATTTTTCTGTTTCAAGCTTCTGTAAAAGTGAAACAGGTCACCTTGAGCAGTGTTTATTCTTGGTTTCAAGCTCGTTAAAAAATAAAATTAACCTTGAGAAGAGTTCCCTTTTCCTATTAAGCTCATTAAAAAATGAAATAGATTCTTCCATTATGTCAAGAATCAATATTTGAACCTTCATTTCATCTTCTTGTAGCACTTGATCCTCTTTCTTCCTCTATTTTTGGTGAACCTTCTCCTAGGAATAACCCAGAATTTAGTTAGAAAAGATAAAGGAGATGAAATGAAGCTTTGGGGACTTGTACCCTACCTATTTATGTTGGAGTTAAGTTACTTGATAGTCATATTGGGGGAAAGCACCAACCACTTGACATCATGTTGGGAAATCACCCGTCAATGGGAGCTATTTTGAGCATACTTTATCTTAGTTTTGAGCTCACTAAACCATGAAATAATATTTTGAGCATAGTTCCTATTATGTGTCAAGCTCATTACTGAGCACTCTTTCCATCGATATTTGAGCTTGTTAAAAATAATAAGATCATGTTGAACTTACTTTTAATTTTTCATGCTCTGGTTAAAACATGGAAAGTGGTTTGAGCTTACTTTATCGTTTTTTTATGCTCCAGATTGAAACATGAAAAAGGTTTTGAGTGCCATTTATCCCTTCTACGTGCTTGTTACAAACTCAGGGAAGAGGTATCGAGTGTACTTTTACTATTTTTTCAGACTCGTTAAAATTGGATTATGAAAAAAGAACCCTAATAGATTTCTTTTTAAGCTCTTTTCAGACTCTTAAAAGGTGAAAAGATTGTCGAGTGAACTTGTCTTCTTCAATATCATAAAAGGACTTGAAGATTCACCTTCCTGGTGATTGTTTACCCCTTTTTTGGACCAAGGGTCACTACTTACAAAAAAGGTATACTCCAGGCAACCATGACTGGAAGAGTTCTCTTGGGAATTAGTTTATACTTTTTCAGGCCTCAGGGACCAAATTTACGAAAAATTCCATTCTGACCCATTCTAGAGTCTTCTTAGTCATTTCAGACTCTCTAAACATAAAACATCAAATGATTTTTCTTTCAACAGACTCATAAAATCAAACAATGAAAGACCCTTTCTAGGAATGAACCCCTCCTTTCTCAAGTTCATAAAACATATGAGAATGGACTCATCACTTAATGAGCTATAATGAGTGTTTGTTACCGTCTTTGAACTCATAAAAATTAAAAGAGGACCTCATCCTTTGTGATGGGGAAATTAAGGGAAGAGTTTGTGTTTCGTTGTATTTACAGAAATACATAGTAACTCTTGAACATGGAACTCGTCTGCATATACATTCGGCACTTGGGTAATCCGTTTGTCTTCAAGCCCTGCTGATTTCTAGAGTCTTCTTGCTCATTTGAGTTGTCCAGGAATTCTCCCACCATTAGTTCATTGGTGGATTGGTGTCAGTCTCTTCAAATTCAGGACTGTCAAGTCATGCCATGCCCATGTTCAATTTGGTCATCCCTATGTGTAGTCGGTTTACCTTCTATCATGTTAGTCATCTCTGAGTTAGTATTGTACATTACTCTACTGTCTGGTTTACTCTAAAAAATATATCATATTTTGTGTCGATGATGGGGGATTCATCATAGCCCTTCTTCGACAATTCTATTACTGTCGACTTCAGCAGATCATCCAGGAATTGGACTTAGGAACCAAGAGAAGTACCTTAAGCATGCATGCCTCAATGGAAGGTTACCTCACTTTCAACATGAGTTTACATCATTGACTCTTGATTGAAATATCCTACCAAGTGTTTGACTTCAAGTCCTTTATTCACACTTGGGAGGATCTACTGATATACCTTCCAAATCATTGACATCAATGGTGATTTCCCTCGCACTTGTTAACAGTTTACATCAATGACTGGTAATCAAGTGGCTTCTACCATGTTCGACGTCAAGACATTGTAATAGCATGGTTATATTCATATCATTTTGGGTTCGTATTGAAGACCTTGGGTTATGTGATACCTTTCCTAGGCTGCGATGGATTTTGTTTTGAGTCGTATTACACAGATCCACTTTGTATTGGTCATGGATGTGTTATAATCTCATCATGCATCTATGCTTGTGTCTGGTAGCCATGATTTTGTTCAGTCGGTCTCTACTACCATGGATTTTCATTGTAGTGGTTAGCAAGCATGTTAAGAGTTATATGAGATTTTAGGCAGACCTACTACAACAGTTTCCAACCAACATCCTTGAATTCAATTTCTTCACTTCCCAAAGCATTCACCTAAGGAAATGTGCACCATCCCCTTGTTGGAACTCTTTCCCTTCATGTAAGGAGCACCACTGGCACTCTTTCCCCTCATGCAAGGTCCTCCAGCCCTCCTTGGTACTCTATCTCCTACAACAAAGTGGGCCAAGGGTTTTTAGAGGGAGAAAAAGAGAAGTTTTGAGGCCCTTCTCAAAGGTGCATGAGGTCGAGGACCTTCCCTAGCTTCTAAGTGAGGTGTCATTCGGTTCCCTAACCTATGGGTAGGATCCATTAGACCCATACTCCTAATATTCAACCTACTCTATCCCTTTAGCCTTATAAATTGAACCCTCTCTCCATTCTGAAGGGAGGAATTACTATGGTACTCTTATGTTGGTGGAATTTCTAGGTGATCCCTATCATCCTTTGGAGGAAATATATCATCCTTTGGAGGAATAGCATAACTCTTTGGAGGCTTGGCTTGGATTGTTGGATGGAATATTGCATTGTTAAGGCTAGGTTGTGATGTTCTTTCCTATGTAATTCTCTGTATCTCCTTGATTACAGTAATAAAAAACTATTTCCATAAATGTTATTGTGTTGATGATGTTTATAGCTTTCTTCCTTAACTATTATCTTAGATCAATTCATGTTTGGATATGCATGTATTGCTTCCACTTTCTCTATGAGGTTTTGCAGCTCAAGATCTGAAGGATATGGAACTTTTATCAACAAAGAGAGAAGAGGATTTGCAGACCTTAGGTGAGTGATCTATCTGCTAACTTGCATTTATGTTTGATCTAGGAAAGTATGTTGTATTCAGTACTTGATTTTTTCTAGATCCACTTGGACTAGGGAGAGTTGGCTTATGTCTGCTTGAGTAGATTTATTCACTAACAGGATCATCTCAGACGTTGATACTGACATAGGAATAATCCTCCACCATCAAAAGTTGGCTTCTTAGCCAACGAAATAAAATCGTCCCATAGGTGACTTTGGGGCCTCTCCCACCACCATGGCGTGCCATGGAATCCACCCACCTTCTCATCTGAGGATTCTCGGCATCTAACCTACTCAGTGGAACATGGGGTTTCATCAATGGTAATCTATCCAAAAATAAAGGTGCCATTATCGCTCCGTAGTCAAATTGCTTCCGCTCCCCTCTCTTGCACTTGGTCAACTGGTCTTTCAAACTAACTAGTAATCCCTCGCTCCAGTTGAATATTGTAGGATCCATGGAATCGATGGAGTACAACATGTGGGCCCGCATGGACAAGTGAGCCAATATGTTACCCACAACCTTCTCAATTGTGAAGGCCATTGTCCTCAAAGGCTTATCTACTATATATGCTTGATGGGGATTTTCCCACCTACTGAATGGGTCCCCTCTTAGTAGTGATTATCAATCAAGTCATCTATAGAATTCTCACCACCTTGTGGCCCTGTCAATACTACTAGTCTTCCCCTATAGGACAAACCAATCAAGAAATAGGTGGCATCCACATATATTGTTAGAGTGTGGTTTCCAACCACAAAGTGTTGTTAATCTGGATCCCACATATGAATCATGTGTTCTAGAAAATGCACATGTGCTCTCATTCCTGGTATTCTGAATAATTTGAGGATCCCACACTCATGGAGGGCCCTCGGGTTCATTGGGTCATTACCCACTTGCAATTCATCCAATTCATGTTGTCTCTCCTTCCATATAATCATTTTTCAATTGATTTCTCTTGCCAAAACAATTAAAACATCTATGAGCATCATGTTGGAACCATTAAAAAGAAGAAAAATGACATAAAAATGATTGCTTCTTTTGTTTTTGAAATTCCCTAGCCACTGAAGTACTATCTCTAGGAGAACAGCGTGTCGACACTCTTCCCCTCCATGAACAGAATGCCCTTGGTTCCTTTTCCTCTTTCTAAAGGTGTGTCGGTGCACCTCCTAGAAGGGAAAAAAGCGCTATCCTTAATGTGCTTTGTCCCTTTCGGAAATTGTCCTAAAACCCCAAAAAATCGACTTAAAAACAAAAAAACTACACCATGAAAGAAAAACAATGAAGGTTAGCTCCTACCTGGTCCAAGCTATTCGAGCAGATATGGTCCAAAACTCCCAGAATCTTTAGTTGAAAATCATCTCATTTTCACCAATTTCACTCTTCCACTATGGTGAATATCACAATGGTAAAAATATTCACTATTCACCCCTTTTATAATAATTTTTGGTTTTTATTTAAAAATAATAAATCAATTGTTTAAATTTTTAGGGTTTTTAGACTTCATTTTCTATAGTTGTTATAGCGAATTGATCCTAACTTCATTTTCAAAGATTCTAGGTCACATTTCTGACACATCGAAGCTATGTTATGAGTTTCTTTCATCTTTTTTCACACTCAGAGCTAAGATGAAAAAGTACCGAGCATTCTTCATACCTTTGTCATGCTCATTAAAGTTCAGTAAAAAGGTATCGAGCACACTTTTTCTACCTTTTTCAGAATCGTTCAACTCGATTATGAAAAAGAGGACCCCTTATGGAGTTACCTTTAATCTCTTTTCATACTCCTTATACATGAAAATATTGCCAAGCGAACTTGATGCTTTAACGCTTACAAAAGTATTTGAATGATAGTCTAGTCGATGGTAGTTTACCCCTTTTTCGGATCGATTAGACTAATTTTCTAAAAAGGTACAACCTAGTTTATCACAACTAGAAGAGTTCTCCTAGGCATCATTTTATACTTTTCGGGCCTTGGTGACTAAATTTACAAAAAATTCCATCCTGGAGTCTTCTTAGTAATTCCAAACTATCTAAACATGAAACGACAAATGAGTTTGCTTTAATCGGACTCATAAAATCAAACGATGAAGGACCCTTTCTGGGAACGAACCCCTCCTTTCTCAGGTTGGTAAAACGTATGAGGATGGAATCGTCATCCGATGAGATACAATAAGTGTTTGTTACCCTCTTTGAACTCATAAAAATGATAAGAAGAACTCATCCTTCGTGATGGGGAAATTAAGGGAATGGGGAACATCTTTTCATTTGTATCAATGGCAGCTCACAGTACACCTTTGAACATGGAACCTAACTACATTTTCATTTTTGAATAGTTGGGTATTCATATTGTCCTCGTTTCAATCCATTTCTGTGAGTCATCTAACCCCTTTGAGTCAAATCAAAGAATGCATCTCCATATCCTTGCCTTGCAACTGGTTTTCCTCTCTTCAATTCAATGCTTCCAAGTCATTTTTTGTGCCATCACTTGTTCAAAGGATGTCTCTTTTTCTATCTACTTCTTCAGTAAGTTTACCCTCCTGCAAACTCGGTCGTCTTAGATTCAGTCTCATGATTGTTTCATCACTCCAAAATCAACTTTTGTTCCATGCTTTGCTTCGATGATGAGGGAAACATCATGGCCCTTCTTCGACGAGTCTATACATGTTGAATTCAACACATAATCCAAGAGTTAGGATTAGAAACCATGTTAATTACCTTGAATCATGCATGCCTCAATGGTAGGTTTCCTCACTTTCAATAGCAGGTTTTCATCACTGACCTCTGATTGAAAGATTCTATCAAGTGTTCGACTCCAAAACCTTTATTCACACTTGAGAGGATGTACTTAGATACCTTGGGAATCATTGACATTAATGGTGATTTTCCTCGCACTTGTTAACAACATACATCAATGACTGGTAATCAAGTGGTTTCTACCATGTTATACATCAAAAAATATATTCAAATGATTAGAATCGTATCGTTTGGGGAATGGAATGAAGACCCTAAGTGATTAAGTATTCATTTGAATATATATCTATCCTCGGGTTTTGATAGGGAATGATTTGAAGTTATGATACGGATCCACATTGTATGTTTGGTGGTTGTGTCCAGTATTGAGTCTGGATAACATGGATCTACTTTGTATATTCCGTAGCCATGTTATGTTTTCAACATTATTGTTCATGGATCTACAGTGTATGTTTGGTAGCCATGACAGAGTCATCCTCATGGATTTGCAATGTATCGTTCCACAGCCATGACTGAGTCAGATAAGTTAGTTACTAATATTATATCAAATGTAAGCTCATCTCTCTTTGCCTATGATACCATATCGATGTCTAGAAAAGTAATTTACCTATCACATCCTTCTAGCTTCATACTTTGGGGGGCATTTTGTTGCACCTAAAATCTACATTGATGCCTAAAATCCCTCAAAACACTTGGCCAAGGATTCTTTTGGACACTTTTTCTCACCTTTAGACTGGTTGGCACACCTTTCCTCCTATCAAATAGTGCCATCGAGGGATAGCACACCTTGTCCATTGACATTAGGTGCCATTAGTGCCTCTACCTTATATGCAAAGTGTGCTAGTGCACATACCCTAACTGCAAGAAGCGCCAACAAGCTTTAAAATAAAAAAGAGAAGTTTCGAGAAGATTCCAAGCAAAAGCTCTCATGGAGGATGTTCCTATATGTTAGGAAGAGATGGCTTTCGACTTCCTAGCTCATAGGGATAATCCCCTATCCTCTTCCCAAAATATCTCATCTTAGATGACCCTCCTTTGGACTATCAAAGAAATCTTCATGGACTATGTGAGGGGACTAGACCAAAGAGAGCATCCTTATGATGTTGGATTGAAGTCTAGTATTGAGGCAAAGTTGAGTGGGTTTTGTGAGCAAAGAGATTTTGTGTGAGAATTTGAGTTGTGCGAGTGTGTCAAAGCCCTTGTGGAGACAAAGCTATCGACAGCAAGGGATTGGTTGTAGCTTTCTCTTCTCATTTTGATTAATAAAAAAGTTCTTCCATTTCTCATATATGATTTGTGTGAATATCAGATATTTATTATTAGATTCCTTGATCACTAACATGGATTGTTGATCTATCTTGTTACTCTTATCTCTTGTCTTGTTTCTTATGCTTCTTTGCAGGTATTATAGATCACATGAAGGATAGTGAAACAAAGGCCAAAGTTTTCATATCTAAGGTAAAAGAGTTATTTTTCAAGTAGATTAATTATCTAGGGAGAGGATGAATTTTTGTTCTAGGCTTGTACTATACATGCTAGAGGAATAAATAGTGTCTGCACTAGTTGAAGAATTCCTACAAACATGATTCCCCGAGGCTAACACATTTTTATGGTATCTAATTACAGCGTCCACTTTAATATTATTTAATTTTATGAACTTGATATATTAATCGTGCATATTTTTTTAAATAATCCTTTCATTATATATAATTATAATTGACATAGTTAATCAATATCTTGCAGGTATACAAACAAAGGGAAAATTTGCATCTCCAGTATGTGGTCCTAAGACAAAATCTCGAAATTAAAAAAGTTTATGAAAGGAGGTGTTTGATGAGTATAGGAACTTCCTCTCTAATAATTGTAAGTGTCTAAGTACTGGAAAACATGTTTTCAATGAGAAACAAGAGACTATATTAAAACCATAGAGAATGTCACCTAACCTATAGAAGTTGCAATATAATAGAAATCGTCAAGGTGCGGACAGATTGTTTATCTATCAACATATATCTAATATTTTAATTTTTTTTTATTGTGTTTTGTTTATTGTAATTGACATTGATTTCTATAATTTATTTATAAACTATTATTCATGATGGTCACCATGATCATGAAGGAATTAATGGGATTCTATAAGGAATGGAAAGTTATACAAAACAATTCAACAGGTTTCACTAGTATGAACAACTACAAATAGTTCATTTGTTTGATACAATGCATATCAGAAAGAATGTAGCTGACACATAATAGAGAATATTGGATGGAAGGAGTGACAAAGAAAAAATTGTCAAAACTGGAAATGACATTCATAAATTCAAACATTCAATGAAAGATTCCATTCAATAAAATAGAAATGGAGACCAATTTAATATAAGCTAACTTCCATGGTTGTTAATGGAGCAGCAAAGCAATGTTGTAAACGAATTCATTCAAAAAATTAAATCTCGGCCGAATGGATTTTGTTCGAACATGAAGAAGATATTAACAAAGAGAGGTGACTTTGGGGGGGGTGAAAACANTATATATATATATATATATATATATATATATATATATTATACAAGTGCATGTTGTTGGTGTTTTTTGTCTACTCTTGTAAAAAATAATGAAACAGATTTATTGCTACAATATGTTCTACCTCTATCTCTCCTGGACAATTTCGACAACAATGTGAAACAAGTTATATATGATCTTAGAAAATACACGATGTAAGTAGTGATATTTTTCATGCATTAGAGGAAATTTCAACACAAAATTGGCCTTTTAACTCTAATTCAAATTCCATGTCATCATGTGTTAGCCAATGAAATTGATTTAAATTTGAAATACCGTATAGGTATTAAACAAATTTTTAATATAAATTTGGGGATAGGTATCATAAAAAAAACTACTTTTTTGTTCGTATTTTCAACATATATCCCTCTTTTTTTACTCAAATTTCGATTGGGAGAGCTCTTTGGATGCGGAATTAAATTCCGCATCCAACGAGTACCCACTTGGCATACTTGTGACGGACCTCGCTACCCAAAAAATGAGAAATACCTGAAAAAACATGATGATGACATAACAAGAAATACCTGAAAAAATGTGATGATGATGTCATCATCTCATTTTTTTAGGTATTTCTTGTTTTTGGGGTAGTGGGGTCCGTCAAAATTATACTGAGTGGGTACTCATTGGATGCGGAATTTAATTCTGTATCCAACAATCTCTCCCGATCGAAATTTGAGTAAAAACATAGGGATATATGTCAAAGATACAAACAAAAAATGTAGTTTTTTTTCTTTTCTTCCTCCAAAATTAATAAATATTATTCAATTATGTTAACTATTATTTTATTAATTTTCCTTAGGAGGCCCATTTTGAGTTGAAATTTCCTCTAATGCATAAAGTGTTTGTTTAATTCATTGTAGAGCTTATATTTGACATTTGTTTTGCTAATTGTTATGTACTATAATGTTTATTTTTGTTAAATCTCGTGATTTGCTTGCATCACTTGTAGATAGTTGTCATCTAAATAAATCCGTAAGGAATATATGAAGCATTGGAGGAGAGAAATTCCATGTCTAATGTGTGAAATGAAAAGGTATCTACCTTTACATTTTTCAATCCATAAGAAAACTACCTCATACACCAAGTTGAGGAGATTAAATTATGTGGATGGTCAATAGGTACTTGAAATATTTGAAGGATTTGGTTAGACAAAGAGCACATCCTAAGGGTTCTATGGTGGAGGGATATATGGTATACCAGAACATAGTGTAAATTAGTGAATATCTTCTTAAATTAGTGTCAAAGATCGATTTAGGTCACATCTGTGATTTGAAATCCATTAACAAATTCGAAGGGGAGTAGTTGATGAGGAAAGATAGATTGAGGAAGGTGGAAGGTAATTATTAAATGTGGATATTAACTATAATAAATTTGACTATTTCTTTTTATGTATATAGCATGCTTATTTAATTTTTAATCTTCAATATGCATCAATTATAAATGTGTGTATATTGTCATAAGTAATTATACATTTGTCAATTGCGATTTTATTTTCCTCATGCAACTGGTCGAGAGTGGGAGGCACTACATTTAGACGTCACAAAAAATATTGATTGGATGAAGTTATGGATTGAACAATGTAAAAAATCTAGTCATGGAATATCATGGGAAGGTGTGGCTTCATTAGTTAAATCAGCTCATCTCAATGGAGATACCAATATTACACAAAGGGAAATCGATTTATATGGTTTAAAAGATAAACAAGAAAGCACATTAATCAGCCATACTATTTAATTACTTTCAATATTTACTTAATTATCAATTCACGATGTAATATTTATGTGTCTAGCATATTGCAAGTTGTTGGGATATTATATTCCCACTCCATACTTATGATAACAATATTTAATCACTATTGATTAATTTCCTAAGCAGTAGCCTAGATAGTTGGGATCCACTTGCACCACTCGGTCAATAATTTCCATATACACCCCAGGAGTTCCTTTATCCTGAATTTGGTTAGATCATGCACACTTAATTGACTACCATAATTAGTAACTACGCTTCCTACAGATTATGTCTTTATCCTACTTTATTTCAGCCTTTTAGTGGATAAGGTAAAGCTATTCAACTAAGAAACTTATATATTTTGTTCTCAACCCATCCTCCATGATTTTCTCTCTATATTCCAGTATTAGCATGTATTTCCATCACTCATGAAAACTCACTCACACTTTATCTAATTCGTGAGGTCCTTGACAAAGTTGGAAAGTGCTTTAGTCACCAATGGGGGTTTATCATTTTTAGTAAGCTTGGTTTATGAGCTAGAATGAGTTTTCTTATAGAAAATAAATTTTCCCTTACAAGGATGTATTACTATTGTAATAATAAATCAATTCATTGATTGAATAATAAATTATTCATTCTTCACTTGTTCATGTGATTTAGTCTCATTATTCTTCTATTTATTTTCCTTGTGCATGCTTGTGAGAATTATCTTGTACCTAGATCCATGTCCTGTGCTGACACATCGTATTAAGGCTTAATTTATTTATGGTAACATAAATTATATCTCTACATGGTATCATAGAACAAGGTTTCTTAAGTTCTATAGATTTGAGGAGCTATTAGTTCTCTACATTAGAGTGCATCCAGTCTCCTATTCCTCTCTGAAGAAGATCTTGAATTGAACTTACAAATTTTTCTCCTATTTTTTATTTGTGCAGGTTGCAGAGAGTATCTTCTTGAGTGCATAAACTTCTTAGCATGGATTCATGTTAATCTATGATCATGAATCCCTTCAACTATCCTGAATGGAAATATAATATTGGCATTGTATTGCGTAGTAAGAGACTATACATAGTTACTTTATCTTTGTAGAATGAGCCTAATGATATTGTTGAGAAAGCTAAGTGGAATAATAGGTTAGATGAAGCCTATGGATTTATTTGCATCTCTATTTATCATTATATACTCTTCATATAGATGGTTTTACCACTCCAAAACAAGTATGGACCTAACTTGAGTCTCTCTTTGGAGTACAAGATTAGATAAAAGTGCATCAGTTGGAGAATGAGATATTCTCATTCAATAACATTGTCATAGTGAGATAGAGAAGCCTACTGAATAACATTAGAGAGTGAGCTAGAGAAGCCTACTGAATATTCATAACATTGTCATAGTGTGCAGTTCCAAGGTGACATAATCTATTCCTTGAGTGCCATAGTTAAATCCTTTATTCATATATATTGTACATATTCACTTTATGATCTATCAGAATCATAAATCTCAGTTTCTTTCTTGAATAATCCACCTATCAGTCTCGGAATACTTGTGATTTTTCACTAGATCCTGACTTGTCTTTAAGAAACTCTTCCTCGCTCCATTCAAATGGTGATAATTCTGATTTAGAGGAAATTTTTCAAGCTGATATGCATTTTATTACATCATCCATACCATATACCATACCTCTAAATACTCATAAGACTATGCAAACTCCAAGTTCACTAGCTGATTCCTCATTGCTTTCCTATGCAGTGTTACTTATATCAAATGGTTTCAAGTCTTGTCTATTTTTCACTGGTTGGTTATCCATGACCTTATTCATAATTGGTATTATATCACACATGTTTTTACATGTTATAAACACCTATGGTTCAGATCTCAATTCCATCCATCATTCATATTTTTACACTCATCGGTTTCTCCCAGTTGCTCAACCTTTTACTACTCTAGCCCTATATCCTCATGGAGACACTAAAAATTTGGTATTTTATTCTCCATATGATAATATTTGTGATATATCAGATTCTATTCAGCCTCATTTCATATTTGGGAAGGTTCTATATTAGTTTTGAATAAAGATATGTGATCCATGTCACCATTTTCCAACTATATAAGGAACTGATTGTGTAACTAATTGTCTTCTTTTTGTACTCTTTAGGAAGGAGTATGCATAAATTTATTTCCATTTTCATATTTTGTTTTAAGATAAAAGTATGAAACCAACAAGAAGAATTCAAATAATTCTCTTCTTTCATCATATGATGAGCTACAAGGAGTCTCTCCTCTTCTTTCTTACAGATTCCACACTCTAACGCATGATCATGGAGTTCACAAATTCTTCATCAAAGTATTTCACCATAAGCAGTACATTCAACTCATTCAAGTGAAGATAAAGACATGTTGAAGGGATTTTGTTCAAATTTTTGTGCCTTATCCTTTATTGAGGGAGGATTTTCCCCATGTGGTTTTTCCTCTTTCTTCACTTTTATGGACATAAACAACTGTAAAGGGTGACCATAGACTTATTATTGGGCCCTATATGCATCTATATTTATGATTATTTAAGACATATCATCACAAATTCATACTTAAATGGGGGTGTTGGGATATTATAAACCCACTCCATACTTGGTGCGGCACCTGTGCTAAATCTTAGGGAATTTTAAACATGCATATGCACTATTTCCCCTACAAATGGATAAGCCAGTGACAATGATGGGTAAGGATGAAAGTTTCTATGTCATAAGTCCTGAGGAAGAATTGAGTAGGTTCTAAAAAAAACCTATCTCTTGTCAAGAATAAGGAGAAACATAAAAATACCAAGGTTTTTTCATGCGGAGGAGGTAAATACGAAAATTTGCGCAAAGGTTATGTTCTGGAAACTATGAAGGGTGTGGATCGGCGTCGACGGAGATCGACGGCTACATATGATTTCATTGGGGAAATATGCGGGTTTAAAATAAATATTATGATTGGTGGAAAGGATTTAACGTGTAGAGAGGATCAATCGTTGAATAAGCAGTGGGGAGAATATCTGTGGCCAATGTTAATTCCGCTGCTGCAACTTGCATGGGGAAATGAATTTCTCAAAGCAATGGAATTTGGTAGGATACGTAAGCTTCAACGATTCATATCGTAGCCTGATCAAGATCCATGACCAACATTAATTCCGTTGATGCAATATTCATGGGGAAAACAATTCCTCAAATCAACAAAATTTGGTAAGAGGTACAGGTTTCAACGACCCAGATCAATGCTCCATCGTAGTCTACGGTTAAGGTCCATTCCGCTGCCACAAATTTCATGTGGAAAATAATTCCTCAACTTAGCAGAACTTGGTAGGAGGCACAAATTGCAACCGCCAAGATCTATGCTCGAGCTAGATCTATGGAGGGCGTCAAATTCATTGCCGCAACTTGCATGCAAAGATCCATTTCTCAAATCAGTGGAGTTCAGTATGAGGTGCAGGTTTCAACAACCCAGATCAACACTCCATCACAATCTATGGCTGAGGTCCATTATGCTACCACAACTTGCATGCGGAAAACAATTCCTCAAATCAGAAAAATTTGGTAGGAGGCATAGGTTGCAATGGCCAAGATCTATACTAGAGCTAGATCTACGGTTGACATTAATTCCACTACTGATAAGTGCATGACAGAAGAGAAGGTTCGAGCTCAGCGAAATGTGTTTGAGGAGGCGTGATTCCATGACCTCGATGACGGAATAGGTAAGATCGACGATGGGGATTCGTTCTGCTGAGTGAAGCTATACGGAAAACAAGAGGGACGATACAACATACAAAAATACTAATGGTTTTAAAGGGAGTAAGATCAACGGTTCAAAATGGAGGGGGGAAGAATGAACGGATGAGGGATTTTTCCACTAAATAAGATGCAAGATATATATCAAATAAGGATAATATAAAAATGTTTGCATGTGAATTTAGGTCACTTATAACATTATGTGCATTGGATAGAGAGAAAAGGACTGTGCGAAAAGCGACCAATCTTGGACAAAACCTTTGAGCTACTTGTCAAGAGACCAGGTAGGCCACGTTTCTATAATAAACAAGTATATAATATGGTTGAGGTAGAGGAGTTAGCGGTTCAAAAATTAGAATACCAAAAAATCAAGGAACTCTTTGAGGATAGAGATTCAGAGGCTTTTGAAACTGTACTGTTAAACGGACCCGTGGAAACTGTGAAAAACAAACTAAAATTGCTTTAGGATCAAGAAACGGATGTGAACAGCATTTACAGATCGTATTTTCACCTTTTTTCCACAAACCAAACCCTGGGTTGCCCCAAATTCATTGATTGGTGTGCTGCTAGTTATTCCTCCTCCAAGAGGGTAATTATGGATGTGTCAAAGTCAACAATCCTATGCCCAGTTAGCCCCCTCATCATCAGAAATACCCTATCAATTCCTATAGAATTCAGTCAAAGGTCCAAAGAATATATTGAAGAAGGCACTGTCTAGTGTTTTTGGGAGGAAACTATTGAAAAGAAGGAGTCCTTCTTTAAATCATGTTTCAAATCCGACACCCATATGAAAAATTACCCTTTCCTTGTAGATTCTAATGAGTTTAATGAAGAAACACAGTGTCTCATAACCCTTGTGAGTCAGTTTGTAGGGATCGAAATAGACAAATACATGACTAAGCCCCTAATGAGCCTATTGTTCAGCCTAAGCACATGTCTGGTTGACTCAGAAGAGTCTAGTCATTCAACACAGTTCGCTTGTCTCAAGTTTGATGAGTTCCATGCTAAGAATATTCATTCTCAACTAGTACACTTCCCTAAGACAAGAACTTTCAGATTTCAATCCTACTTACTAAAGATGTTTATGTCTTTCAATGAAGAGAACCTACAGCTACCAGAAATGGTAATCATAGATGAGATAAGAAGGAATTATAGCAATTTGATGAACTTCCTTATGTCATAGGTCTATAGTGATTTCTTCTAGAAGAGGCTACCCATAGTGTTACCTCAGATGAGAGAGATCTTGCAATTCTCTCCTGAGAAGAGAATCGGGGACTGGTTCTTATCAGAACATGGCATAGTGATAAGGCTATATGGTTTTGTGCATCAACCGTTTTTACTACCTACATTTTTTACCCCCAGGGTGTTTGATCTGGATCTGATACGACAAAGTCTTATAGTAGAAAATGAGCACTTTCTAAATTTCAAGAGGTATTCAGATATAAAAAATCCCTTGGTACATAGGCCCATTTATCATTAAAAAAAATCTTCTCTTCCACTGATAGAAAGGTTTCTAAGAGATATGGGATTGCCAACTGAATATGCCATCAATTACGATCCCCATCACATCATATCTATCAAAAGGAAGGTTAATAAAAATAAACCATTTGAGCACCATGAGGTGGAAGGATTTCCTGAGGCTGCAAATTGGTCATACTACGCATAGGAGAAAAATGGATATGGGGGTATGGAAGAGTATTTTGCTTCTTCAATTCAGGAAAACAACTCACCTCCACCTGGCACTTCAATCCTGGTCCCAGCAGAAGAAAAGATCACACCTTTGGCTAGTGTGTCTGAGTATTCCAACAAAAAGAGATTTTTCTGATGTCATAGACACAGAGTAGGAAGACACATCCAACACACCAAAAAAGAAGAAGTTGGGGGACGCAGGGAAACTGGTACAGGAAGCAGGTGGTAAAGCCAAGAATAAATAGGTAAACGTCAAAGGCTCGACCTTTGAGGTTCAAGAATATGCATTTTCTGATACACCTAAAGGCTCAACATATAGATATAGGTCCAAGACTGACATATGGGACAAATATAAGGAAAAAAAATACATTTCCATGAATGAATCTCTGAAATTATATGAAAATGTGAGAAAATATTATGGTCAGGAGATATATCTGCTTTTTGTTAAAGATCACAAGCAAAATACATTGAATCCTGGATGATATCCTTGTACCAGATATGATTCACCTCCATAAGAAGATAGGGAACATTATTCATACTGATTTGTTCAAGTCAACCCTCGGGATATCTAGGTTGCAGTCTAGCAAGAGTAAGGTTGAAAATCAACTGAGACAGGAGAAGGTAGAAAATAGGGCCCACCAAGATCAGATCAAGAAGATACAAAAAGACTTGTTTCTTGTTGAAAACCAAGCTGATAAAGGGGTTGGCACACAAATTTTTTTAAATGAGAAATAAAATACCATTCAGCTAGTAAATAAAAAGTTGAATATTCCATCTACTCAGCTGATCCAAGCTTAAGAGCTATCAAATCTTGAAAAGGAGAAAGAGAGCTTGAATGGTAAGCTTACAGATTGCTAGGACCAACTATTGAAATTCAGAGATAAAGAGAAGCAATGGACAAGGGATATTTCCCTTATAGTGGAGAGTGAGAAGACTCTCAAATCTAAGTCAGATGAGCTGGATAAAAGGTTACAAGATAAGGAGAGGGAGTTGCAGGAGAAAGGAAAAGAAATAAAAAAGGGAGTCATTCCTCCTATCTCTGAACCTGGTGAATTCTCCATAGTTCAAGGCCTAGCTCAAGTAAGTATGAAGGAATTCAAATTAACAGGATTGAAGAAACAAAACAATAATATGGAGGGCTTGGTGGTGGAGAGAGAGTGTGAAAGGAAGAACTGGGAAGCATAGTGTGCATAATTGTAGAGTAAATATGAGAAACTAGTTAAGCACATTACATGACAATTTCCTGTGTAGGGGGGTAATCATATCATATGGGATGTACTCATATCAGAGGCTACCAAGTTGAGGCCCTACCTATACTACATCTTGGACAAGGAAATAACTATACAGTCATCCAGGCAAAGTGTTACAAAAACAAGAGAAAGGTTAAATAAAAATATTGTTGATTATGCTTGAAATGCCATAGACTTTCTCAATGGGTTGACAATGGAATAACTCAGAAAATCCAACATAACAGACAAGATTTCTATCTTCACTTGGGATAGGAAGGTGGTAAAACAACACCACCATTTAGATACCATTGAATTCAAAATTGGTATTATGGCACATGAGGTCAAATCATTCATAGAAATGTTCAATCCATTGGTTAATATGGGATACCATTCTTCTGTGAAGAAAAGGGTGGCATGTTGTCACAAAATGAATACAACTAAAGTTTGATTCGATGTGGGTTAGATCACTCCAAATTTTTGGACATGCAGCAGTCCCCAGTGAAAATTGTCGACAAATTAGAAGATGACATCGAATTTGTGTTCACTTTCAGAGCCACATGCACAAAAATTTTGGATTTTTTGTACAGGGATCATGTGGAGCTGTGTGTGTTAGAAAAGGAGGTGTTTGTTCTATCTTTATCGACAGTAGCTCAGTGGAAAGCGGTAAATAAGTTCGGAAGGTCCAAATACATACTGCATGCCAAGGGATGATTAGGATTAAAGGGCATAAGAACAAGTGTTGCAATGAAAAAAAAACTTCTTCACCTCTGTTGTTGAGGAACAATTCAGGGCGGAGTCGGCATAAGGTTGTTGCGGGTTCTCTGAACCATCATTTTCAACAAGCGAGACTATGTCCCATATGCCTTGTTTTCTATTTTGATCGAGCACGTGAATCATCACATGCTTTCCTGGTTTATGTTAAAATCGTGGTGAATTTGCCACCTCAAGGTTGTTAGGATTTTGAAAGATGATTCGGGTTTGATCCCCATATTGTAACTAATTTTGATGCCCTATTTCGAGATACATATCGGGGGTAAATTACAGTATAAATGTAACCCAATAGAAGAGAAAAATGTTGGAAAACTTTCATTCAAAATATTTCTGTGCTTGGTTTTATGGCTCTGTAATTTTTCTCTGAAGTGTTAATGAAAATCATTTTCTGAGTTTTCTGAGATTCACAAGGTGTTCAATGTTCAATTGTGTTTTATGTATTTCACATTTTTATGTATGTATATGCTGCTAATACATTTCTAGATTATATGTAAAGAATTCATTCTCTGGTAGATGCTCCTTCCATCAGAAATTGTATTTGTTATGTGTGTATAATGACTGTGACATCATTTATCCTCGGCTATATGCTCTGTTTCAGTTATTAATCTCTATTGTTATTTCTACTAAAGGTTTTCCAAGAGATTAATCCATAGATAGGTGCCTCTTGTTTCACTGGTATTTCCTCATTTCAATCTATCATCATATCAAGTTATTTGACTGAATATAATACCCATGTTGCCTCAAATTACATAAGAAAATCAACATTCATTATTGTTGTAAGCCCTTGAAGGTTTCAATTTGTGACTCCATTGCCCAATGGTACTTCCTGTTTGTCTTTCTTACAATATTTGAATTACAAATATTATGCTCCTATCAGATATCTATCCCTTTGACTACTTGCTTAAAGCTATATGTGTATGTGAATGAGCTTCGTAACACTGAGAGAGCCCTCTCTAACTGTATAGGATAGAATACAGTCTAAATATTGGTTTGAAATGGTTACCCCAGTGATCTCCTACCACAACTATAGGAAAATCATTGGGTGATAACACTTAGGATAACAATATTTAATCATTATTGGTTAATTTCCTAACCCACTAGCCTATATAGTTAGCATCCACTTGCACCACCTGGTCAATACTTGCCATATATACCCCAAGAGCGCTTTTAGCCTGATTCTAGTTAGATCCTTCCCACTTTATTGACTGCCAGAATTAGTAACTACGCATTCCTGTAGAATTCGTCTTGATCCTGCTTTATTCCTGCCTTTCAGTGGATAAGGTAAATCTAGACAACAAGGAAATGGTTATCTTTTGTTTCCAACCCATTCTCCATGATTTTGTCTCCAAATTCCAATATTAGGATGTTTTTTCCATAACTCATGACAACTCACTCATGCTTTAGCTAAATTGTGAGGTCCTTGACATATTTGGAATATTATTTAGTCACTAATGGGGGTTTATCCTATTTAGTAAGCCTAATTTATGAGCTAGCATAATTTGTCTTCTAGCAATGCAATTTCCCTTTATAAGGATGTATTACTATTTTTTAATAATCAATCAATTCATTAATTCAATAATCAATTATTCATTCTTCACTTCTTCATGGGATTTAATCTCATTATTCTTCTCTTTATTTTATTGTGCATGATTGTGAGAATAATCTTGTAGCTATATCCTTGTCTTGTGCTTACACATTGTATTAAACCTCAATTTCTTTATATTATGATAGCTGCTATTTCTACATGGGTAAAACACCATAAGGCTATGTGGTGCAAGGATTGTAAATTTCACATCAAAAAGTTGGATGAAACATAGAAAACATCTTATTGTAGGAGAAATGTTGTCTTTGAGGTGACCAGTGTTTCCTCTAGAAGTGAGAGACATCCATAACTATCAGAAAATCAATAATATGGGTATTTGGAATGAAATATTTGTATCCAGATATTGTTGAAATATATCTCAATGGAATAGTCCAATAGAAAATAGTTCCATGTTGGATAAATGTATACGAGTAAATATGAATATGAATGATGATTTACATGAGAAATGATGATTGTATAAATACCCATGCAAGGGTTTCCTTGGTGATGAGACGCCGCTTTTCATAAGGTGTATCTTCATTTACCTTTTCATTTAATTATTTAATTAATTTATCAATATTATTAATATTTATGAAAGAATATTTATTATATATTTTGTTCATTACATTGACTTTCCCTTAACAGAATATTTGTCCTCAAATATTTATTGAATACAAGGCTTACGTCTGATTTCTCGACTGTAATGGCATATTCTTGATATGTGTGTTAGTAAATGCAACACGTGACGAAATGAAACGCTATGAGTTATGAATTCCCAAGAAAAATTGACACATTGTTTGTGAAGTTTCCCACTGGAGATCTATTTTCATTGGAGTTGTTTTTTGATCGCTTTGTTAGATGGAATTTCTCAATTTTTGTTTACCTTGTTCGTTTTGTGTTCTTTCTCTTCTAAAATCATAACTCCTCCATTTATGTTCATTTTGAACCTGCCATTGGTCAAAATGATTTTTATGGTTTGGGTGTCGATAAGGATTTTTTATTGTTTTTCTTACTAGAGTGGATTCTTGTTTCTTAACTTGGATTTGTTTCCCTGAGAGTCTAGAAGCTTCATTCTATATTTTCTCTAGATTGTTCTCGAATTGAGTGTTATTAATTTGAATATTTTCAAACCTTTCTACTTGCGAATGTTGGTCCTCTTTTAACTCTTTGATTTGATCTTCTATTTCTTGAATAAGATTTAATAAGCAATGATTTTCTTCTTTCTTCTCTATAATTTTTCCTTCGAAATCTTCATTAAATTGTTCTGACTTCCGAATTATTTTTATCTTCTTGATATTTGTAACTAACATCTTATTATGATTCTTTAGACAAAATACTTCTTCTGTCTTGCTTGTTAATGTATTATTTATTTTTATAATTTCCAACTTGTGTTCCATTCTAATGTCATTGTATTTCTGTTGGATTTCTTTCATCTGTTATTGATGTCAACATATCTCATATTCTTGACTTTCCAACTTTCTCTGGACATTCACAATTTCTTCATCCTTATCGTTTAGGAGCGCATTCAAATGTGTCAATTCTTCTTTTTCCTTATTGTTGTCAACTTCCTTCTCGATACCTTGGTTTTGTGATTGTTTATTGAGATGCTTTAGATCTTCAATCTACACTATCAATTATTCTATTTGTTTTCCGTGATTCGAATATATCTTGTCTTTAAACTCCTTTTGAAGATTATGTAAGTCGATTATCATTTGTAATCTTATATTTCATTTTGGCAATAGACTAATTCATCTTCTAATTTTTTTATCTGAATATATGAACCATAATCCATGGTTACGACTAAATTTTTATTTTAATGAAAAGGTTATATTCTCCTTGATTATGGTTCTTTGTCGACAATTAGGTATTCAACGTTTTGGATGGTAAATGGTCCCCCTTTGACTTGGCTCTTTCATCAATAATTTTTCTTTGACTCCTTTGATAAGAGGTAAAACGAAGGGCATAATAACCCCTAATGTAGTTCTCTTCAAAGGAATTATTATTTTAAATTTGACTTATTTTCTTCTAAAAACTTCTTTGTGGATAGTGTGTATATTGAGTGGTTGGGAAGAAGGAATGTTTCCCTCCACACCCAAGTTCAAATCTTGGGGATTAACTTTTATAAAAAATAAATATTAATCCTTGGGACTCACCCTTATAATATATTTTCTTAAATAGACAAATATACTCATAAGGCACTTTAATATTTATCAATCTAAAATTACAATTGATCCTTCATTCTATAATTTAATTCCTTTTCCTTTGTCATAAAACCTGTTTTTATTAATGTAATGGTTTTTATATAAAAAAAACAAGTATGGTTTCATAATACAATGGGTTGTTTTTTTCTCCCTTTTCTTCTTATTCTCCTTCTTCTTTTTACTTTATTTATTTATTTTATGACTTGTTTATAAAACCATGTGTGTTTTTTATAAAAATTGTGTTGTTTTTTTTCTTCTTCTTCTTTTTATTGTTTAACCTCTTCTATTTTCCTTCTTGGTCAAAGACAGCTACAATTTTAGGGAAACCCTAGGATAATGGTTAAAAACAAAATTACACAAAGTGTAAATAATGGCCAAGAGATGGATGGCTCTGATACCAATGTAATATATGTATCTGGATATTCTCCAAAGCTATCTCAATGGAATAGTCTAATAGAAAATAGTTCCATGTTGGATAGTTATATAAGAGTAAATATGAATATGAATGATAATTTACATGAGAAATGATGCCTGTATAAATACCCATGCAAGGGTTTCCTTGGTGATAATATGCCACCTTTCATAAGTTGCCTCTTCATTTACCTTTTCATTTAATTATTTAATTGATTTATCAATATTGTTAATATTTATTAATGCATATTTATTATATATTTTGTTCATTACATGGAAGATATTATTCAGTGTGACTTTAAATCCTTCAAATTAGTTTTGTTTGTTGTCAATTGGTATAGGTTAATATTGAATCAATGTGATCCCCATAGAACTATTATTAAACATGCTAATGGATTTAGCATGGTCAATATAAGGTTTTTCAAGTGACGAACGGAGCCTTATGTTCTTCCAAGCCAATGTGAAATATGCAATTTATTCATTGGTTCCAGGTAGAGGGCGTTGGTCATTTCTTGTGAGATATGATCCAAGGGGAAGGACACTAAAGTATAATGCAGAGGAATATCACTAAGGTCTTGATGAAGAATACGATGTAGAGGATCGACATGAGTTAGATGATCATGTTATAGAGGAATATTTTGAAGAATTGGAGGAAGCATATGAGGTAGACGACAATGTTCATGAAGTTGATATCGATGATGACATGAGTATCGAAACTGACATCGATAATGATGAGGATATGTCCATTGATCCTTTCAATGTTGAATCTAGATCAGATGATTCAGATGTGGACTTGGATAAAGAAGATGATCAATTGCATTGAGTTGTATAAGGTATGCCTTAATATATCTATTTTATATATTTGAATTAATATTGAAAGAATTATTGACTTGTATTGCTACGTATAAACAACTAGGTCATATTTTAAAAACAATGGCTAAAATATTAATCATGTTATGTAAGAATAGAGTGTAAATAAGAAAAATTTAGCTTAGAAAAATGTCTTCCATAATGTTTATAAAGGATCATGTTCCAATATATATATATATATATATAATGCATTCAACACCCCAAATGAACTATTGTGATATATATGTATTTTTCTAATTACAATTGTAAATATATGTTTCTCATCAAAAGGGTTACGAGTCATAGTGGTTATGGTTCAATATGTATGTTAATTAGGATATTATGGTGTGTTAGGGTCAAAATAGTTCCTTAAAGTGTGTTAATGGGTTATTGTGTTATCCATGAAAGTGTGTTTGAGCTCATAGTGGTTATGGATTACAATGTACTATCATTTTATAAGTTTGTTGAGGAATATAGTGTGTGAATGGGTGATTATGTCAATGATCGTAGTGGATGGAGGTAAACATGTGTCTAGGTTCATAAGGTTGAGCATCATGGTGTTTTATTGTTAATATTAAAATCATGAACATAGTATATATATATTGGTCCTTGTATATGTATATATAGTTCCCTATACCTATTATTCTTTATCTTTTAAGTTAAAATTACCTGGGTAGTAAGTACTATATCAGGGAAAACAACTTAGTAATCTACCTTGTGACATTGTGTGTTCAAGGGAATTGTGAACATTGGTTACAATGTATTAATATTTTAGTCTTCTTCTAGTCAAAATGTGTTAAAGGAATAATTTTTCATGGGTCATAGGGACTAGGTGTCATAGTGGTTAGGGTGTTAGCATTCTTGGGGTCAAATTTTATGGTGAATCACTTTGTTAGCGGTGAAAAGGGTTAGGTATCATAGTGGTTAGGGTTTACAATGTGTTGGTGAGTTAGGGTGTAAGGAATCATAGTGTGTTCATAATCAAAATGGATAGGTATTATAGTGTATTAGGGTTTTATTGTNTATATACATATATATATATATATATATATATATATATATATAGTTTTAAACATTACATAAAAATCAAACAAAAAAAAATTAACTCAAAATTCAAATTTTCATGCACATCCATGCATATTCCTCTGTAGCAAATCATTGATTAGTGGAGTGTTGGAGTTTGTGTGGAGTAGAAATGAGTCGTTGTATGCTATGTCAATGAGTTGTGATATTTACCTCACCTTGCAAACTCTCACGCCCATGTTTCTTCCTCTGCAGCATCTCCTCGCGTGTTCGTATCAGTGACGAGTGCTCTAAGAAAAATACTTAAAGGAAGATATTATTCATTGCATTCTGACATAGTTCTTTTGATATGGGTTCACTTCACACTAATGTCAACAAACATTGACACAGACTCCCTAAACATCAGCCTGGAAATTTTCTACCCTTTCCATCAACATTTGCAGGGTAGGCACGATCTCACCCAAGATGTATGAGGGAGGGATATAGCAACCAAGTTTCTGCAGTGTGAACAGGACTTCGCACTATCTCCTAACCAATCACAATATCACCCAGAAATCGGCCTGGATCGCAGCAAGTACAATGCAACCACACTATTACCTAGATCTACTTATCATCATGATTCACAATCACATTAACCCAAAGTTATATCAATAAAACATATTATCATCATGATTCATATCCACATTACCTAGATTTAGATCAACAAAGATATCATCATACATTCAATCAACAAGTACTGCGACTTCACATAATTTACATAACATTAAAAGAAAAATCCAGAGGTAGAATAATCACTCATAAATTCATATTCATCAACATATCATAGATCTACATAGATGTCACCCAATAATGCTAAAAAGAGTCAGTAAAAACAGAATTCATACTCAAATCCCCTTCAGGTACAACATAATCCACATAAACAAGACATTACAATCCATATGATCAAAATGTTGATCAATTCAATTCATAAGGAAGATTCTTTGTAAAATTGATGCCAAAATTGGATCGCAAAAGATAATCTCATTCATGATACCATAGGTCCTTCGTCTTAAGTGATTTCGGATTTACAATTCTAATTCTACTTATAGGCTCACTAGGTTTCTACATAATGTTCCACTTGCCCAATCGCTAACTAATTCAACCAAAATATTCTTATTTGTGGGATCATTTTCCTTTCGTGGTTGACTTTTATACTTGTCAATTCCCTTTCGGTCGGTGGTGGTACGAAAGTTTTTGCGCTCTAACCCTGTGCCAACAGGACCCAAACACAAACTTGTGGCTCTTCCTTGATCCACCTCACCTGGAAGTAATCGCTGCATTCAAATTTACCTTGAAGTCATTGTACTTTGTTCCAACTTGGTCAATGGCTTCTCTGACCTTTTCCCTGAGTGCTACACACTCTTCCACTTCCTATTATGTCAAATGTTCCTCGCTCATATATTGTACATTGTTCAGCTTCTCCTTGGTCTTCGTGATTTCATCCATGGCCTTGAGCACTAATTGTTCTATTGTACCCTTAAGTTCATCCAAATGTTTCGTTCTCCGTTGGTGCCTTGTATGCACCTTGTTAATGCACTGATGCAACTCTTTCAATTATGTCTCCTTGGTGACCTAAGCAAGTGGGGGAATCACTTTAAGTGATACCCTCAATGTTGTCAATTGTGATTCTTCCTTATCAAGTTGCACATCTAGCTGGTGCAACTGTTCATCTTGTATGAAGCTACCCCAAAAAAATTTTATATCCTCCACAATCATTTGTGTTTCCGCTCCAGTTCTGTAATCTTTGTTGTGCCATATTCTATTGTTTGTGTTTCCTTTATGCTAGATTCTCTGGTGGTGTGCTCGGTACCAACCTATCCTGTAATTCCTCATTTTCCTTCCATAAATTGGAGACAACTTTCCATAATCACAATGCTTTTTCTTCCATGAACATTTACAGGATAACTTCTAATACCTCTTTAGAGGCCAAGGAGACTTCCCTCTTTAGTATTTTCCTGTATTCGAATGATTTTGCATTTTTGTTTATGATTTCCTCTTTTTCCTCTCTTAGACGCCAAATATCCTCTTATGTGCTTTGTGCATTTTTTTTGGAGTAGAATATCTTATCATGGGTTGTTGCTTCATGATCCCTGATCTCCTCAATTGCTGTGATCTAAATTCATGTCAGCATAGACATCTAAAGTAGGTTTAGGTCGATACCGATCAGGTCATACCCTCGTAGTGTATCATCTAGATCCTAATCTCCTATTGTGATTGCTTGTGGTTGGATTTGCACTAGTCTCACTTTTGGGCTGATGTTGACTTCATCCTCCTTTGTAGTGTGCCTTCTTATGGTATCCTTGTCTCAAGCACTACATTCATGAGTGTCTATAGTAGTTGTGTAACTTGATGGAAGTATCCCATTTCATGGTGTGTCACCTTTTCCTGATTCTCGTTGTCACCATAGTGATTGCTACTAATACTTTGTTCACCTAGTCATTGGAGAGTCCTGCAGTGTTGCTCCCCTCACCTTGCTTGAATTGGTGTTTCCTTCGTACTTCTTCTTGTTGTTTCTCTAACTTGGACTCTATTGGATATTTTTATGATGCTTCGTCTTGTGAATTTTCTTCATCCTTTGAGTCCTTGTGCTCATCTTGGTATTTTGGGACATCTTCTTGTGGTGAATCTCATGGGTCGACAATTGTTCATCGCTTATTAGAACTTTCCATTCCACGGGCCATTCTTCTATGATGGCATAAAACTCCCCATTAGTTATCTTATATTTTGGTATAATACATTTCTTTTCTATATTTTTCCACGTGTGAATATATATGGTGTGGGGTACCATCGCCAACCATGCAATCCTCTGGTACTTGTTTGCAGCATTTTAAGTAAGTTGCGACACCTTAACTGTTTCCTTTCACAGTGCATCTAAGTAAAGGTAGAACTCAATGTTGTTGCTCATTTGGAGTTATTTTTCATTGAGCACCTATAGTTTTTTATACCTCGCACCTCAACATATGTTGACAACATCAGCCTACATTCTGTGATAGTGCGTTGGTTCCATCCATCCAACCTAAGCAATGAGTATTAACATCCAGGAGTATATGAATGGATTACCGGCCTCCTGTGCTAACATTGCATCCTCCATCAACTCATTTAGTACTAAAAGGGACCAATTCATTTGTACACCACTTGCGTAATGCTCCGTGAATGCGATGATCCCCAATGTGCACTGGTTCAGGTGATTCTTTCGCATTATTTTCATCATCGGTAACTTTGTTGTGATTCTGACTGGCTAATTGTTGATGGTATTGATCACATATGCCATTTTTTCCTTTACTACCCCATATTTTTTTCTCAGCTTCGTTGCCAACTTCTTGTCGTTATCCTTTCCTTGGAAGTACTGCGATGGATCAACCACTACCTTGGGTAGGCGATGATCTGGGATATCAAGTCACCCATAATTGGGATTTTTAAGCCTAACCATAAATAACCTCCATGGAATCATTCCAACAGATGCTCCATGCATGCAATAACTTCTGCGGATCATCCAAAATGTGGCGTATGGATGATCGACAGTAGCCTGTACAACTGCAATCCCAATGTCCTTTTTGTTGGATCTCTGGTGATCGTACTTCCTTCATCATGTTCTCTTTCATCATACATGCCCTTGGTACATTCTAGGAATGACAATATCTCATGGTCATTGTACTATAACTTCTATAGTCACAGCACTTCATTGGTCATCACATGGATTCCTTTCAGTGTTACGGGCATCTTGATGGCATACTTGGCATTTTTGTTAATTCGTGTTGTCAGTGCCCCTTCCTTTCTCGGCTGTATGTATCCTGGAATGTATTCTATTGTTGGCCCTAGTATTTTTCCCCTTGTCATTGTTTCTTATTCCACCATAGTCGATGGACCGGCTTCTCCCACTGTTTCAACCCCCTTCAACAAGCTTCAGGTCATCTTGGTTCTTCTTTACAAAGAGATCGGACGAGTGGTGCTCCTCTTCTTCCTAATCAGTTTCCCTCTTGTAGACACAATCTCATCTTGTTCTTCCACAGTGGCTTCCCTCACAATTGGTGTTTCTTGCATACTTGTTCTCAAAATAATCTGAACCATGGCCTCTGCAACACTTCTCTTTCTGCTTACACTTCTCTTAGCTCTAACTTGTGTTTTATTCACTCATATTCTTCCTCTCAATATGCACAATGGGTTGAACTATGCCCATCGTCCTTTTTTTATAGCCTCTGATCCTTTCATGTGAGATATTTGAGGCATCATTTCCAAATCCTTCATTGAATGACCAAATCCTCCATTGATTATGCAAATCCAATGCATGAATTGATCAGTAAATGCGGATATTTCCAACTTGTGTCATCACTACGCTTTGTGTAGTTTCTTCATTTATTGCCTAATTTAACCAGTTTGTGCCTCATTCGATATCGACAAGTTCTCAAATTTGTTGTGGTTCAAATTTTCTCATCATTTTTCCTTATGTTGACATACTTTCCTTTATTTTTTATTTTTTTTCATTCACATTTGTTAGCATTGGTGTTACATTGGGCTATCCCAATAGGGCATTAGTCAACTCTCGTTCACCATTTTTGGAAAAAGTACTCCGGCTAACTGTTGTAACTACACCGTACCTGTGTTGGTAATGAAATGTATCATGTAGGGACCTGTCCAATTCATATGAAGCTTACCTAGCTACTTTTCATACTTGTTGTCATAGTGGAGAACCATATCTTCGCACTTATTTCTTCACATGGTGATCATTCCATTCCTTCTATCGATACTTCTCTTATTTCTACTGAAAACCTGTGATGAAGGTATCCTCTTCGAAGCGTACTAACTGCGCCAGAATTTCTTCAATTGGTCCTTGGTCGTTCATTCTTATTACTATTGATTTGTGTATACTGGGGATGATATATTCCATTAGCATCACCACTTCTTGTCCATAAGCCAACTTGAATGGTATCTAACCTATCATCCTTTTACATGTCGTTCGGTAGGCCCATAGTATCGCAAGGATTTTCATATCCTAATCGTCGTGATTTGTATCGCATACCTTAGTAAGTGCATTTTACAGTATCTTATTGAACACATCTACTGCTCCATTCACTTGTGGGTGATGTGGAGTACTTCTTTTGTGTTGTATCTATAATTATTCATTCATCGCTTTAATTATATGATTGACGAAATGATCACCTTGATCGCTCATCAATATCTTAGTACATCCAAATCAGGTAACCACATTGTCAAATAGGAACCTTGTTGCTGTTGTGGATGTGAAATCCTTTATTGGTGCTACCTCAACCCATCTCGTTAGATAATTGGTGGAAGTGATGATATATCTTGCACATGTTCTTTTTCTTGGTGGATCGATAGGCCCACGAAATCAAATTGCCACTTGTCGAATGGTTGTAGTGTTACCTAAGGTACTAACAACATCTCATCTCTCTATGATGTTTTTCCTGTTCTTTGACATACATCACAGATTTTAGCATAATTTGTGTCATCACCATGTACTGTCGGCCACCATATTCCAGCTCGAAGTATTTTCCTAGCGATTACACATCCTCCATAATGTCCTCCTGCAATCCCACCGTGTGCCTTTGCTAACACTCTTTCCTACTCATGCAGAAGAACATATCGACGTAAAATTTCATCTGGCCCCATCTTGTATAGTTTCCCTACGATCAATTGGAATTCAACAACTCTTACAACTAGTTGTTTCTTCTTATTATTGGTGAACTCCTCGGGTTATTTTCCTGTGACCAAAAGTTGGACAATTTTTTCGTAATGGTCATCGACCATTCCGACTCTAAATAGTTATGCATTAGGTAGGGTGTCCTCGATGCTTCTTGGTTCTTCTCCTGACTCTATTCTTGATAGATAATCAGGTCCTTTGTTCAACCAGCTGGGTTTCATAATGATATCAAAATTGAATTCTTGGAATAATAGAAACCATCAATAGATATTCCCCCCCAACATAGGCTTATTGACCAAGTACTTCAATGTTAAGTGATCTGTAAACATTTTGAAATGTCCTCCTGAAAAGTAGTGGCAAAACATTTCCAATGCATACACCATCTCCAATCCTTCTCTTTCTGTAGTCATGTAGTTTTTCTCCACGATAGAGAACTTCCAACTTGCAAAATGAATCGGGTGGTCAATTGATCCTTCTCCTTGTTGGGATAATATTAATCCTAATGCGACTAACGAAGCATCGACATGGACATGGAAATCCTTTGTCCAATATAGAAAAACTAATATTGGTAATGAGACCATCTTTTTCTTTAGTGTATCGAGGATCCTCTGGCACTCATCGTTCCATTATAAATTTGCATCTTTCTTCAATAATTTATCCATTGGCGCAGTGATCGTTGCATACCCCCTTGTAAAATTTTGGTAATACTCTATGTGGCCCAATGTTTCCCTCATCTATTTTACTATCATTGGTGTTGGTAGGTCAACGATTATTGTAATCTTGTTAGGATCGACCAACATGCCTTCCTTGCATAAAATGTGTCCCAATAGGATTCCAAATGGTGCAAAAATATATACATTTCTTCAAATTTAGCGAAACCTGATGTTTTTGACATCTTTCCAACATCAATCAAAGGTTCATATTATGGTATTTTACCAACACATAGATGGTCCAATCATTCATATAGACTGCTAGGAATTTACGAATAAAGTCTTTGAATGTAGCGACAAGTAACCTTGAAAAATCGCGAGCACATTCTTGAGACCGAACGACATCACTGTATACTGAAAACATCCCCATTCTGTCATGAAAGTGGTTTTGTGTCTGTCGTCCTTAACAATTGTTATCTGATGATAGCCTGAAAATACATCTGTAAATGAACATATTTCATGTCCTCCGACTTCTTTCAACACTTTGTTAGTAAATGGTGTCGAAAATGGATCATGAATACTTGCATCATTCAATATTTTCAGATCGACGCAGATCTAGATTTCACCGGTATTTTTGTCTTGCACAACCATCGAAATAATCCATTCTGATTCCTTGAAAGGATTGATAATTCCTGCATCCAACATCCACTCTAGTTTGGTCTTGACGCGCTCTTTGTATCTTGGAAATTTCAACCTATATGGTTGTCGCGTTACTGGTTTCACATCAAGTTTCAGAGCACTCTTCATTTCTGTCAAATCCCCTGAAATGTATTTCATATCGAAAAATTTGGTCAGGAATAAGTCATGAAAATCATGTAGTAGATCAGTGACTTTCCCCATCACTGAATCATCCTAGTAATATCCAATACTAGAAAACTTTTGGTCTTCTATTGTCCCAATATTCACCTTCTTTATTTTCAACGGCTTCTTCAATTTGTCGCATGGTATTTCTGGTGCTTCAATGCCATGACTTCCTTCCAAATATGGAATATTGATAGCTCTCGAATCATCTTCGTCTTCAGGTTCTCCCGACATATTGTAACACTTCATCTATGTTGTCAGTGTCCACTGTGATTCTGTCAGTAACTCATCTAGAACTATCTCCAATACTTTTTCGCGGGTGTCCAATAATACACTATTGATAAATGGATTTTCATCCATGAAACTGAAATTATGGCTGAAGCTAATAGCCATTTATTCCAAATTTGTTGTTTCCCTTCATAGTTCTACAGAAACATACCATCTTCGTCGTATTTCGTTCAGCGTATGGATGATTGTGTGAACACATTCCTCTTTTGGCCTCAGCTCCCATGTTGTTTGGCATGTTACCAAATGGTCACTTGGATAATTTATTCCATCATATTTCTTTCCTTGGTAGTATTCATCCTCCTTGAATCGAATTTTCATTAGTCGACAACATATTTACCATTCTGCTATCGACGCCTTGTGTGTATCCCACCATCTTGCCATAGTATCCTTTAGTGCCTCTTCTAGTGCCAACAAGTGTTGTGATTTGGATACTCTGTCTTCAAATCTGCTGGTAAAAATGGCGAAGTTAGGTAGTCCTTCATATGTCGACAGATCATATACTTATGTCGCTACTCATCTCAGTGATTGAGTGATTCATTCACACTTCCTAAGTGACACTTCATGCAACCTAGTTCTGCCAGTTCTCTAGTGCTTCGTCAGAGTCTGAAGATGTTGAGCTAATACTCCTCCATCCCAACTCTCCATCAGTAATGGGATTTGTGTACTCTTCAAAGACATTATAGGAATATCCTAACCTACCACCACTTCATCTCTGATTTTTTCAACATATCACTGTCCTTCGAGGGGATCCAATTGGGAAATGACCCTTGTGTCATGACTCTCGAATCTCATTATCCTCTTCTTGAAATTGATAATCATCAAGTTTTCCATTTCCAAATTGATTCCCAACAATATGTGTTATGGGCTGTTGTCATCAAATATATCGATAACATTGAACTCTGCAGATGTCTTCATTCCTTCCAATTCGACTGGTAGGCGAGGTACTCGTACAACTAGAGAAACCTTGGTCTGATTTACCAGAAGAAGTTGTATAGGGGACCAGACTAACTGTGGATTCCCCATGACTTATTGTGTCCTCTTGGTTAGGATATTCACATCTGATCCTAGATTGAAGGTGACTGAATCTACATCATATTCACCAATTTGGACATCCATTCTCATTTATCTTCATGGTTTCCTCTTTTGCAATGAATTGACTAGGCGATCATGTCGCCCTTCTTCCTATCGATACAAAAAGATTTTTATCTCTACTCATGCATCCTGATCCTTTGATAATGTTAGACATATTTCTAGAAAAAAATTCAAGGAACTGAACTTTCTTTTCAATTTTGGTGAGTTTGTCGAATCAAAACTCGACAACATCTCATAAATAGGTAACTTAACATTATCACTCATCAAAGCATATTTTTATTCAAAGAAGGTTTATTTCTTTGTTTCTACATCGAATTGGAATTTCTTTCGAGTCCCAGGTCAGACATTTAGAAGTGGTCCATCGTCTCCTATTGTATCCCATCCTCTCGTTACTACATTGAGATGTATTGGTTGAGTCCCTAGTTTAGCTGATATCTTCCCCACATTTGGTCCAAAATTTTCATTCTGATTCTAATTGGTATTTTGGTTCGGTTGTTGTTGTGGTGCATTCTTAGCATTCCATTTCACAATTGACTATGGTCATTCTTCGATAGTGTGATCAGTTAAATTGCAATAAGTACAATGAGATGCTAAATTCAAGAAATATCTCAAGTAATTTCCCACCACTCCATAATTATAACACATAACTAGTCCGCAACCTTGACCCATATCTCCTCTTTGGCCAAATCCTCCATTACGAACTCTGTGAAATCCTCCTCGAAATTATCCTTGTTGTAGGTATGGTGGGTGGTTATACTATGGCTAGTTGAATTGTTCCTATGGTGAATTATAAGGCGGTTGCTGCTGATTATACTACGTTTGAGTATGTTGTTTTTGTGGTTGGTTATACTGTGATTGTGCATGATTATACTGTGGTTGCATCTGATTATACTGCAGTTGCGGTTGATATATTTCTGTTGGTCATTGATCCTCTCCCTTCATAAAGTATGTATCCATATCTCTTTCTTAGAGAAAAGCATAAGCTCTATAGTCCTTTTCTTCATGACCAACTGACCGACAGAAGTTGAAGAAAATATTAGCTAGTTTCAACACAACCTTCTGTAAATACACGCATTCCTAGGACCAATTTCCTTTTATTTGAAAAATTCGGCACGAGGGAAATCCTCCTTAACTCAGTGGATTTGGTCCGCCCGACTGTAAATACTCGCGAAAATCTCGAAACCGATCCTTGTGATGTCCCTCAGACTGACATCGCCTACACCCTAATTTTTCTGGACCTATTTTCCCTTCTTAATATCCTACAATTGGATAGTAAGTTTCATCAACTGTGACTGAATTTGGCACATGCCAATCCCTATTCAGCCAACTGGTGAAGCCTCCAACTTCATTGCAATTTCCAGGGCTTCTTCCTGAGATGTGATCTTCTGTTGCATCAACAACATGAAGATATGGGGTACCAAGGCTACAATAAACCATTCTTTATGTTGCACATCACTCATTCTGAAGCTAACCTTGTCCATTATAGTTTTGAATCACTGAAGGAAAACCTACACCGACTCATTGGAGAATTTCTTTATTTCCTTCAATTTGTAATATACTGCAATTCTGACTTTTGTTTCTTAAATTCCTCGATCAATCCATTCCTAATTTGCGCTAGGGTCTTCTAAGGATTCCCTGTCGGTCCTTGCACAAATTTCATATTCCAGTCCAAGGCTCGGGCACAAAAGGTCATCGCTAGTTTTCCTTTCTTGATATATTCATCTTGTACGTGTTTCATCGTCCATACCGCTTCACATAAGAGCCAATATTGTTTGGTATCCTCGTTCCCATTACCTTGAAACAAGGGTAACTTTACGTCATTACCCTCCATCGTGGTTCTCCTCCAAACGTTTGTCGATTCGATAAGATTACCATTATGCTAGCATGCAAGACAACCCTACGATGAACTCGTGTTTCTTCCTCCTAAGTTCTGCGTGGTGCATGGATTTATAGGTACGTTGTAGCTTTGGGTTGGTCCTTGCTCAGTTTTGTGCGTATCCTGGTCATTTCCTTTGTCACTGTAAGGTCGCTTAGTCCCATTTGGTCCCTTCTCGCAATTTTCTGTTCCGATCACATGAAGACTAATTTTTCAATAAATTATGCATAATAGAACTATACACAAGGAAATATATTCTTATGCATAATATATCAATAAATTTGTCAAAATAAAAAAATAGGACTAAAACCCCAAGTTGTTATAAAAATCCTAAATGTAAATATTCAAAACTGGGCCTAAAAAAATGCACTCCACAGTCCGTACAAATGCCAATAATTGAATTTGAGACTATAGGATTTAAGATAGATATAATTTTTACAAAAATCTATTTCATATACCCAAGTTCCTGTTTCATTTTCCCATAGTTAATCTCACGAAGTGGCAACTTTTATGTTTTGAACCCAATTTAACCCAGTTCACAAAAATGCCCACCCAACCCTCATTATTGGGTTTTTTTAGTTATTTCAGTTGGAAATTGTGTGTTTTACTATTTACCACCCTCTTGTGCATATATTTCTTCCATTTGGATTCAAGATACTACTAGTTTTGGTTTGTAGGTTACTCTAGAGACCATGTCATACATATAATCCTGGATAGTGTTGTTGAGTAGTTTGCACTCAAAACTACATATGGTAGAGAAAAAAAGGTGTTTGTAAAATATTGTGAGAAGATATTAAAAGTAAATTGCATAAAAGAACTATGTTGGTGATTTCCAGTTTTTCTTATTGGTGGAATATTTCAAGAAAAAAGTTTTGGTTAAAGTGGTGGGAATCTGTTGTGTACCTAAGAATATAATCTTCATGATGCATATGTGAATAAATATGTTTTCATAAACGTTTTTTAATGAAAATCATGATATCTATGTATTTTTATTCAAAATGAAATACTTCAATCAAGTTGAATAAAGTATCCATTGAAATATTTTTCTTTTCATTGATATTCAAACCATATTACATAATGGTTACTAATTTCTAGAAAAATATTCCAAGGTACATGTTTCAGATATGAAAATTTCCATCGTTGTCGTCACCTGCATTATCATTAGTACAGTAAATATTGTCACATATTCATCATCATTATTACCATTTAGAGTTGGATATGGCACATTCAACTAGAATTAGTATAGAGTACCATGTTTTATATATTACTTGGAAATAAATTGATTTTTTATTTATGATATAATTTCATTTATTGATGAATTATTTCATTTATCATTGTCCCTAGCTTCCCTAGCTTTGATGGTTGATTGAGAGTGTATTTTGTGCTCATTAGTCAACTATATAGCATGTTTCCACCTAAATATAATGATATGAAGTATATAAAAACAAATTTTCTAGGAAGAAAATAAAAACCATATCTAAAGACAAAAATGTGCAAATATGAAAAAAGAGGCAATAAAAACCCTGGTAAAGAAGTGAACAAGTATCATTAAATCTCTCATGATGAAATTATGTTTAAATATAACAACCAACTAGGATTAATGCATAGGTGATCACCGATCATGTCAATTAATGGTGATGATGAAGGTGATGTTGATGATGGTGGCGATGGTGATGATGATGAAAATGGTGAAACTGAATTTTAAAATAATAAAAGTTAATATTTTTGATAGGATGGAATAGGATGGGAAAATCCATTTATATGTTTCCTTTCCATGGAACCTTTAATATCTCATTGATTTTTCATAATTTTACAATATTTTTCTTATCATGCGCTTGTATCATATATACCATTTTCATTAAATATATTGGTTATTACATCATCAAAATAATTAGTGTATTTCCATTATCATACTATACAACAAAAAGGTGGATAAATTACAATGCATTCCTTTTTAAAAGGTGATCATATGGTGAAAAGAGAAAGATGTGTTTGAATATGTTTATATTGTATGTGATTATATAATTAAGAAAAATTATGATCATCATCATCATGATCATTATTAGTACATTCAATGTTGTTGTCATTTATCCCTTCAAAAATTGGCCCTTTTAATCCTATTAATTACTAGTCAATGAAGGCATATGA
>LPNX010334952.1:366099-400521 GCA_001517045.1 Pseudotsuga menziesii | reverse complement strand
TTCTAATTACAATTGTAAATATATGTTTCTCATCAAAAGGGGTACGAGTCATAGTGGTTACGGCTCAATATGTATGTTAATTAGGATATTATGGTGTGTCAGGGTCAAAATAGTTCATTAAAGTGTGTTAATGGGTTATTGGGTGATCAATCATAGTGTTTTTAAGCTCATAGTGGTTATGGATTACAATGTACTAGCGTTACATAAGTTTGTTTAGGGATAAAGTGTGTGAATGGGTGATTATGCCAACAATCATAATGGATGGAGGTAAAAGTATGTCTAGGGTCATAAGGATAAGTATCTTTGTGTTTTATTGTTAATATTACAATCATGAACATATTATATATATTGGTCCTTGTATATGTATATTTAGTTCATTATACCTATTATTCTTTATCTTTTAAGTTAAAAATACTAGGGTAGTAAGTACAATATCAAGGAAAACAACCTTGTGAGATTGTGTGTTCAAGGGAATTGTAGACATTGGTTACAATGTATTAAGGTTTTATTCTTTTTGTGGTCAAAATGTGTTAAGGGAATATTTTTTCATGGCTCATAGGAACTAGGTGTCATAGTGGTTAGGGTGTTAGCATTCTTGGGGTCAAATTTTATGTTGAACCACTTTGTAAGGGGTGATAAGGGCTAGGGATCATAGTGGTTAGGGTTTACAATGTGCTCGTGAGTTAGGGTGTAAGGAATCATAGTGTGTTCATAATCAAAATGGATAGTTATTATAGTGTATTAGGGTGTTATTGTGTTTGGTACTAAAGTGTGTAGGAGACAATTTTGTCAAGATGGGTCATCCAACATCCATATTCATAATAGTTTACATTGAAGGTGTGTGAATGGTTAACACACACACACACACACACATAGTTTTAAACACAAATATATACATAAATAATAATAAAAACAATACATAAAATGAAACAAACAAAATTTAACTCGAATTTCAAATTTTCATGCATGCCCATGCATCTTCCTTTGTAGCATCTCGTCGATTACTGGAGTGGAAAAGTTCATGTGGAGTATAAATGATTCATGGTATGTCATGTCAATGAGCTGTGATATTTACCTCACCTTGAAAACTCTCACACCCATGTTTCTTCCTATGCAGCATCTTGTCATGTGCTCGTATCAATGTATAGTGCTCTAAGCAAGATGCTTAAAGGAAAATATTCTTCATTACATGTTGGCATATTTTTGTTGAGAGGGGTTCACTTCACACTATTGTCAACAACCATAGACAAATACTCCCTAAACATCGTCCTGGAAAGGTTTTACCCTTTCCATCAACACCTACACAGTAGGCACAGTCTCACCCAAGATGTCTGAGGGACGGCTACATGAACCAAGTTTCTGTAGTGTGAATAGGAATTTGCACTATATCCTAACCAATCACAACATCACACAAAAATACAGGATCTCACAAGTACAACGCAACTTTGCTATTATTCAAATCTACTTATCATCGTGATTTGCAATCACATTAACCCATATTTAGATCAAGAAAATCTACTATCATCATGATTCACATCCACATTACCTAGATTCAGATCGACAAAGATATCAAGATACGTTAAATAAAAAAGTATTGTGATACTTAACATCATTCACATAACATTAAAATAAAAACCCAGAGGTTCCATAATCACTTATTAATTCATATTCAACAACATATTGTGGATCTACACAGATCTCACCCAATAATGCCGAAGAGAGTTTAAAAACTTAATTCATGTTGAAAACCTCTCTAGGTACAACATAATCCATAGAAACAAGACATTACAATCCAGAATATCAAAATGTCGATCAATTCAATTCATAAGGAAGAGTCTTCGTACAATCGATGCTAAAATTGGATCACAAAAGACAATCTCGTTCATGATACCATAGGTCATTCATCCTAAGTGATTTTTTATTTACAATTCTAACTCTACTTATAGGCTCACTAGGTTGTTACAAAATGGTCCACTTGACCAATCACTAACTAATTCAACCAAAATATCCTTATTTTTTTACTCCTTTGTCCTTTTTGGTTGACTTTTATCCTTGTTGGTGCCCTTGTTGCTAGTGTCGGTACTGCACTTTGTGCACTCCAACCACATGTCAACATTGAATATCTCTGTCCATCTTCCTTTTTCCATCAACCTAAAAGGCATGTGATTGTTATTTACCCCATCTTCACGTATGATACAGGAGCAATGAATAAGCAATATTGGTGTCTTAAGAACAAGCAACTTGTCCATTGAGGATTTGAGACATCTAGTTACCTTGTGAGCAAGAAGTGGGAGAGGAAATTTAGACTAGCATATACTAAGGAGAAAAGAGTTCGATTGTGGCAAGGGAGAGGGAGGCCAAGCAAAGAAATTGTAACATGATCCAATTCCTCCCAAATCTATGAGTACCAATCCCTAAATCATTTCAATTTGACAAATTTAAAAACTATTTTTCAAATCAATGAGGTTTCATTTCTAATTTGTTGTGCCAAGGGGGTTTCATTGGTAATTCGATTTTCCTTGGGGCTTCACCTCCCATCTCATTTTTGGAGATTGGAAAATATCAAGGAACACTTGATTTTTTAGGATAGTTGTAACCTTGGTCTTTATTAATATGATATAACCGTTCCTTAAGAAAAATGTCTCAAAACCATACAAAGTTATTTGGGAACTATACAACACTTCTTAGATCCATACATGAAAGAATTTTATTTTTTTCTTCTCCCAATTTTGTTCAATGCAGCCAAAAAAATTATAAGAAATTGTAGAACTCCCAAACATTTTTTTGTCCACAAGTATCCCACATCTAAACAATGTTCAAAATGACTTGGACACCTCAATTCATAAAACTTTTGGGAAATTCAAGATAGCAAGTACACTTTTTTTTGCACTGGATCCTTGAGCCAATTTTTTATCTCCTGAAAATATTCTATTGACCCCTTCATGGATTTAAATATCAACCCAAAAGTAGTGGAGATTAAGGTCAATTAGTTTTTGGTGGAAGAACAACAACAAATTAAATATGCAATGTCACTAGTTTTTAGAAAATGAAAGCACTTGAATTCTTGGCCAATATGATTTCTATAGGATCTCTGTTATTACCCAATTTGGCAAAAACTACAAGTAAGTTTAATAACTTAACTTATACCATATATCCTTGATGGGACAGAATGTATTAACTAACTTTATTGTTAAGCATGAATACACATAACTAATGGAAACATTTCAAATTTGGACAACAAATTCATTATGGAGTAAGATATGCAACTTGGACTATTGGCCCAAGAACTATATTGGTGTAACTTCCCCATACCCCATAATGTGGATAAATTAAATTTTTTACTTCAAAGACATTAACACCCACTTCAACATTCATTCACAGGTTTGGAAACCACTGTAACAGTCATTTCGCCCTTGACAAATCCATTCTATGACCAAAAACACCTTTTCTGCACTGAGTCTGTCAATTCCTCCTTTCTCCTTTCGCCCTGCGGAACTTGGAAGTTGGAGCCCAAAACACAAAGAAGTCCTTCAACTCCAGTTTTTCCTTCCACCTACCGCACTTCCGACTTCTGCCTTTTTGACCTCTAAACTCAAGAATCGGAATCTAACGTGCATCAGGGAGTACTGAACAAATCTTCCTCCTTTCACCTTCCACACTTCCTCTTTCCAACCTTCTGACCTCAAAAACTGAAAATCAGAAACTTAATATGTGACGAAAATACTTAACGGCTCTTCTACCTTCCTCCTTTTGCACTTCGTCTTTCTGCCATATGAATTCAGAAGTTGAAAAAAAAAACTTTTCAACGGAGTAGTTCAACCACCTTCTGCCCTTCCGTCTTCCTCCTTCCTCCCTTTTTCCTTCCTCCTTCGGAACTCGGAAGCCAAGAAAAAAACCTTTCGACAGAGTTACTCAGCCACGTTCGTCCTTCCACATTCCACATTTCTTCCCTCAAGTGCATAACTTGGGAATCGAAAAACCTAGCTTTCAACCTTAGTCCTTTCTTCACTTCTGACTTCCTCTTTCCGACCTCAGACTTTGGAAATCAAAAAATTAAATTTTCCTAAGAATTTTTCTGCACTTTTTCGCTTCCTCCCTCTGCCTCCTACAAGTGGATACCAGGGTGCAGAAAACCCACATTATGCATTGTTCAACCGCTCTCTTCCGATTGTCACTTTTCGCCTTCCCCGGGCTGATTTTAAGGGGCGAAAACACTAAGTCAAGAGCATTCTAACTCTGTAACCAGGATTTCAGCCTTCAAGGACTTAGGTAAAAATGCATGAAACATACAAGGCATAAACAGAAGTAAAATGCAGGAAAATATACACAAGTAAACCTCTACTTGATCATCAATAATCATTCAACATGATTATAACAGTTCATAGGAAAATATAGATACAAATGCAAGAACATTCATCAACAGTAAATTCTACTGAAACATTGCTAACATTCATCATATTCATTTTCATTCAATCATTCACTTATAAGAAACTGCATTGCATAAATAGGAATGACAGAGAATACTTATCTTGAGTGATGGAGTTGTCCTGCAACTAGCTATGTCGCTGCAACGTTCCACCCAACCTTAGGCCAGTGTGTTCATTAGTCTCTCAACAAACTACCACCCTTGAGATGGGCATGATTTCCACAAGGAACTAGGGAACAACGAGCTCACACTTATCCATCACACATCAAAACATAGTCAAACCAACCTACAATTGGGTTTCTCAAACTATTCAGCCAAGGATTAGATACAAGGCTAAATACACAACAAGATACAACCAAACCAACATACAATTGGGTTTCCATAGGCTATCAAGGCAATAACTCACTCAAGGGTCAAATGCACAACACATCTCAGCCAAACCAACCAACAGTTGGGTTTCTCAGGCTACTAAGGCAATGGAAAGGTATAATTTCTAGATAGTGAACTCAACCATGGAGCTATCGACACCTACACTAGGTCTATCCATATTGGCACTTCACAATACCTACACTCCCAACACAAGGAAGTATTCCCTTCACTACTACATAGTTCCCTCATGCCATACCTTCCCTTCTAGTGCTTCCCAATGTTAGTTTTTCAACATTAAGCTAGCATTATGTTAGGATCTTTACTGAGAGAATAACAAGTACAACAATATAACATAAGCACATCACAAGAGACAAGAGACACAAAGAGTTTTTCTCGGGGAAACCATAAAGGAGAAAACCCCGCAACTTCCTCAGAGATAGAATCAGCACCAAAATAGTAAAAGCCCCAAAGCAGTAGTCTTCTTCTTCTGTCTAGTCCCAGTATTTCCTTCCTCACTAATGTGCCACACTTGAGTGAGTGAATGATGTGTGTTACAAGTGATAAATAGATAGGCTCTCACTCTCTATTTATATTCTTCCGTTCACTTGAAGTGCACTCAATCATGTCGGCCTAACTTAACAATTACTTACTAGAGCCTACATCTCTATGAGTGTATAATAACCCTAGTGCCCCGAAACTGTGGGGACTTTAACAATGACTTGACATAACTTGTTTACATTATTGATCCTCCTGATCGAAACATTGGGGCATGACAACATGACTCAAATACATAATAGAAACATCCCGGAATAAACATCGGGTTACAATACATAAGATACATACATGAATACATTCCGAAGTTACATATACATCAACACTCCCTCTTAACTAGGAAGGTATTCTTTCGACACAATTTTCAGCATGGTATTCTTCTCTGTATCAACTGGATCATCTTGTCATCAGCATCTTGACTCTTCGGAGTCTTCAAGTCATCTTCATCTTCAAGTCAAGTTCACTAGATCTGGATCATCTCTCAATCTGGATCATCATGGAACATCATCACTGGATCTGTATCATCTCTCGATCTGGATCAACATCACTGGACTGGATCTGGATCATCACTCGATCTGTATCATCACTACTGGATATGGATCATCACTCGATCTGGATCATCACTGGCTGTCATCACTGGATCTGGATCATCACTCGATCTGGATCATCACTAGTGCTATCTCATGATTCTTCTCATCATAGGAAGTTCTACAGAGCCAGCCCTTTTTCATGCTGGTTGTAGGCCTACCCATCATGTAGGTCTTCGCCCAGCACTTACATCTAACCTACTCGTCAGAAAGGCACATCCATCTAGACAGGAACACATCCTATCACAGTGATGGAAGACTCCCATCAAGACAGGAACACATCCTATCACAGTGATGGAAGATTTCAGCACTTACATCTGACCTACTCGTCAGAAGGGCACATCCATCCAGACAGGAACACATCCTATCATAGTGATGGAAGACTCCCATCTAGACAGGAACATATCCTATCACAGTGATGGAAGATTTTAGCACTTACATCTGACCTACTCGTCAGAAGGGCACATCCATCCTATCATAGTGATGGAAGACTCCCATCTAGACAGGAACACATCCTATCACAGTGATGAGAGATTTCAACACTTACATCTGAGCACGTGGGAACACATCCCTCAGTCGCTCTAGAAAGGCTCTGCACTTACATCCATCCAGACAGGAACACATCCTATCACAGTGATGGAAGATTTCAGCACTTACATCTGACCTACTCGTCAGAAGGGCACATCCATCCAGACAGGAACACATCCTATCACAGTGATGGAAGGGCTTGCACTCACATCTGATCCTATGAGAACACATCCCGGCAGTCATATCAGAATGGCCCCCAGTCCTCGACTAAGCTACCTGGTAACTGACCGGATGCCTCCATTCCTAGAATGGAAATTGCCCTTACATCTGTCCTGCTCAACCGAATGGCCAGCACTCATATCTGACATGGAAGGAACCAATCCTCTAGCCATGATAGAATGGTTCAACCCTTATATCTGACCATGGAAGGAACCAATCCTCTCACCATGTCAGAATGGCTACTCAATCCTAGACTAAATGGTCCTGGTAACTAACCAGGAGCCTCCATTCCTAGAATGGCAATTGCCCTTACATCTGTCCTACTCAACAGAATCACCAGCACTCATACCTGACATGGAAGGGAGCAACCCTCTTACCATGAAAGAATGGCTCAGCCCTTATATCTGACCTACTCATCAGAATGGCTATGGATCTCAGCACTCATATCTGACATGGAAGGAACCAATCCTCTCACCATGTCAGAATGGCTCAGCCCTTACATCTGACCATGGAAGGAACCAATCCTCTCACCATGTCAGAATTCCTATGGGTTTTATCACTTTCTCTTGGAGGAAACCTCGATCTGGAGAACACCAAGCTTCTCCCTGAAGTACTCAAACTTCATCCTAGCCAATGGCTTCGTCAATACATCAGCTATCTGTTCCTCCGTCGCAACATACTGGAGCTTCACTGCTCCTCTCTGCACCATATCCCTGATATAGTGATACTTGATCTCGATATGCTTCGACTTGTCATGGAACACTGGATTCTCTGACAACTTCACGCAACTCTGGTTGTCACAATGTATACAAGTAGCATCCAACTGGAGATCAAATATATCAGACAGTAGCTTCCGCAGCCATACTGCCTCACAACTAGCTGAGCAAGCTGCGACATACTCTGCTTCAACTGTACTCAGTGCCACACAGGATTGCTTCCTACTAAACCAAGAGATCACACCTGATCCCATACTGAAGCAACACCCTGAAGTGCTCTTCCTATTGATGGAACTGCCTGCCCAATCTGAATCAACATAACCCTCCAGGTTAATCTTCTGATTATCATCATACTTGAGTCCATAATCAATTTTACCCTTCAGGTACCTCAGAATATGCTTTGCAGCAATCAAGTGAACATGTCTTGGATCTGCCAGGAACTGGCTCAAGGTGTTCACAGCAAAGCACATATCTGGTCTTGTGTTTGTCAGGTACATCAAGGACCCAATCATAGCATCAACCGTCTCTGATGAAGCATCACTTAACAGCTTCAAGTTCGATGCCACAGGTGTGGCCATAGTCTTGCAGTCCATCATCCCAAACCTCTTCAGGATCTCTACTGCATACTTCCCTTGTCCAAGGAAGATTCCATCTGTACTCTGCCACACCTCCATACCTAGAAAGTAATGCATCATCCCCAAGTCCTTCATCTCTAACTCAGCAGTAGGATTTCTCTTCATATCAACAATCAACCCATCCATACCTATCACAAATAGATCATCTACATGTAGTAGAGGCATCACTGGGTTGCCATCCTCAACCTTGTAGTAAAGGTTGGAATCCACTTTACTCTCAGTAAATCCTATCAGTAATCTATCCATCATGTCGTACCATGTCGAACCTCAGGATATTCTGTAGTCACTCCCTCTGAAGTGGAGCATCATACTCCCTCTATCTTACGTACTCTATGCACTGAAACATTCTGTACTGGAGTGACAAGTAGTATCCATGTAGGATCATTGGATACCAAGATCCTCTATTTTGAACTTTTTCAAAAGTTCTTCTTCCATCCATCTGTGAGCTTGTCATCCTTTATCAAACATGTAGCAAAGGTTAAGATATTCATCAAGCTCATCATGTATGTGTTATCCCATGGATGTCTTCTGAACTCGTACAATGCCTTCTTTCATTTGCACACATGATTATGCATGTCATGTGACTTCACTGCAAATGTCTCTTCGTAGTCTATGCCTTCTTTTTGTGAGAATCCTCGTGCTACGAGTCTTGCTTTGTATCCTATGATGTTTCCATCTACTGCATGATGGAACTATGAACTTCTCTTCATGTGTTGATACTGCATCCTAGACATCATTGTTCTTGAACCGGTCTTCCCTTTCTTCTTGGTTACTTCTTCATAGCTTGAAGGTTATGCATCAATGATGTCGCTGCATTCGTCATATTATTCTTTGTCTTTGAACTATCGTCACTTGTTCTTCGGAACAAGTCTTCATTCTTCTTTGCTTGTAGGTGATTATGTATGCGATCTTTCCTACAATTCAAATGCATTTGTATGGTTAGAAACATTTCATAAAGTATATTCATAATGACAAATTCTTATGCATAACTATATGATCATGCAACTATTTTATCCAATACAACATCCATCCATATCTCACGGAAACTTTCTAGATGCCTTCCATCTCTACCAGGACAACATTGAGATTGTGCACTAATCCAATATGTCAGCAAAGAGGTTTCATTCTAGATAAGTAGCAATGGAGAGTTGTATAGCACCATGAGCTACTTACCCATCACATGCATATTATTAGTATACTATCGTTAATGAAAACATCCTATCATGCATGATACATCAACTGAATATAAACAAATGCATAACAAAACAATGAAATGACAATTGAATACTTATCTTTATTTGTTTCATGGGTAGACTCCTTCTTGAGCCTTCATCTTCATCGTCTTCTTCATTCATAATATCATCGTTTCTTATCCAAATGCTAAGGTGGATAAGAAGTTCTTCAAGAGTTGAGATCTTCATATTCCTCATCGCTTGAGGTATCTTCTTTGGAAGGTGAGAGCTTGATCTTCAATTTCTTCCATCTTCTCTTCTTTTCTTATGAGTCGAGCTTCTTCTTCTTTCCAAAGTCTACTGAAAGTAATCACTTCCTTCTGGCACACATTCCTCACATTAATGAATCCCATGATCCTGGGAGGCCATTCAAGGTGGCCATCACTACTTCTGCATTCTTCACTTGTTCTTTCACCGCTTCAAGTTGTTCTTGATTTGAGAGACCCTTATGACTGCATGGTCTCTGCATTCTGGATCTTCACTTCCTTCAACTGGTTTCTTAAGGTCATATTCTGATTTATGTTATTCCCTTAAAATAGCTTGGTTAAGGAATCAAACATATTTGGTGTCTTTATGGAATACACTTGTAGTATAAGTTGATTCATGACTGAATCAGCAATGATCTTCTTGGCCTTGACCAAGTTCTTCTTGTGTAAGGCTTCTAGCCTCATCTCCCTATGGAATCGGAACCTTTCTACTCATGTAGGTGACCAATTCATTTTATTTAGAGAGATCATATACTTCCATTCTTGGAAGTTGTCAACTTAAACAATATTATCATCAAGCTGATGTGATATATCACTTTGAAATGAGAACCTCAAATGAAAATAGCAAAGGATTAGATCTTACCAATTTGAGGTGTCCATCTTGGTTCTGGAGCTGGCTGATCTAGGGTTTGCCACAGAAACCCTAATTTTTAAAACTTGGAATATTTCAGATATGATTGGATATATAGATAGATATCTTCAAATGGATTTTTCCAATGTACTCCTTTTCTTAAAACAATGGAGGGAAGCTCTCGGAACAGGAAGCCCTATTTTTCCCATTTCTTCTACAGAAATTTCTGTTACTGTTTCTATGATATCTATGAAATTTTTGCTCCTCTGTGTCTTAAATTTTGCACTAAGGTAAATTCTCATGTCCCTGATCTAGCACCATAGGTTTCATTAGCATTGGTTTCACCATTTGGGATTTATGATCCTTTTCCCAAGGTGACCTGTTACAGGACTGTTCATAACAGTGAAGTTGTATGGCATGCCACGTGACACTGGTTCATCTTCTGAGTATGATATTTAGACCACTGAAATTAAAGTCCATTTAATTTTTGTGACATCTTCAGGAATTCCATTTGGACCTATGTATCCCAATATATTGCAATTCTCCCCAGGTGTCCTGTTTAGGGATGAATTCTGAAAGAGGCTGGAACCCCAACGTGGAGAGATGATATCTCCTGGAATACAGTGAAGCTGAGGATGAATTTTGGACACAGTGTTCTTCAAGATTTTATATTCATCCCCTGAAATTTTTATCTTCTGAGACTTCTCCAACCTCGGAATATAGAGAATGTACCAAAACTTATCAGTTTTAGTATTTAGGGTTTTTCTAGCTCGAGGTCAAACTAGGGTTTGACTTTCTCGGAGTTTCGCCCAACCAAATTTCTTGATCCAGGTCTCTAAAATTTGTTTTTGAAGAGGAGAAAAATCCTATGCTGGTCTCACTCAAAAATTCCTCTTCTGTAGAAATCCCTAATTTCCACATCGAAAACTGAAAATGCTCGGAATCAAATTCCGCTTCGACAGAAAAATGGACCCTTCAATGGAGAGTCATCCTAGCATACTTTTTCTGATGGATTGTGGAGAAGTAAGAATCCATAGATTTTGTATCTGCACAATGTCTTCTTCTTAGGTTAGCTCTGATACCATGTTATTTTTTCAACATTAAGCTAGCATTATGTTAGGATCTTTACTGAGAGAATAACAAGTATAGCAATATAACATAAGCACATCACAAGAGACAAGAGACACAAAGAGTTTTTCTCAGGGAAACCATAAAGGAGAAAACCCCGCAACTTACTTAGAGATAGAATCAGCACCAAAACAGTAAAATCCCCAAAGCAGTAGTCTTCTTCTTCTGTCTAGTCCCAGTATTTCCTTCCTCACTAATGCGCCACACTTGAGTGAGTGAATGATGTGTGTTACAAGTGATAAATAGAGAGGCTCTCACTCTCTATTTATATTCTTCCGTTCACTTGAAGTGCACTCAATCATGTCGGCCTAACTTAACAATTACTTACTAGAGCCTACATCTCTATGAGTGTATAATAACCCTAGTGCCCCGAAACTGTGGGGACTTTAACAATGACTTGACATGACTTGTTTACATTATTGATCCTCCTGATAGGAACATCGGGGCATGACAACATGACTCAAATACATAATAGAAACATCCCAAAATAAACATCGGGTTACAATACATAAGATACATAGATGAATACATTCCGAATTTACATATACATCAACACCCAAGGTGTGCATTAAAGGATTTTCCAACCCCTCTTGATATGTCTATGAGGTTCCTCTTTTCACTAGGATTATCAGCCAATTCTAGCCTCTTCCACTCCTAAGTCTTTCAGACCAAAATAGGGATGCACATCATAGCAATCCACAAGGAAAACACGGCCACACAGGCTTCACTCTGTAACACAAAGAGAGAACAGGGTCTTCTACCAATCTATGGTTCAGGATAACGCTGCAACACATCAACCACTTTCTCAGCAAGGGTAAATATGCTTGCATAAATGTGTAGCAACGCTATGCTCAACCCAAAAATGCTCTGCAACTCTGCTGATAAACAATGTATAACCGTGAATGAACGAATGGTTGAATGAATAGCCTCTTCCACTAGGAGAAACAACAAAAATATTTCATGACTGAGGGAAATGACAGACTAGCATGCATCACGTGCTTCCTTGCATCAGAAGAAAGAACGTGGCTTCCCTAGACTGCAAACTTGTAGGCTTGTTCAGTCAAGCCATCAAACTACCTTGCCTTGCTCTGCCCAAGGCATTAACTACCTCAACCAAATTCTATAAGGAATGAATGATTGAGGATAGAGGACAAAAAGTAGTTGAGGGTACATGGGTTTCCGCATTGACATCTGGTCACACCCTATTAGATCAGGGGGTTTGATTAACTCCCCACCCTATCCCTTGTGGAATCATGCCCCCATCTCTTTCACGTTGCAGTCCCATAGCTAGCTGTGTGGTATTTTATTAAATTGTGTATTTGCATGATATTCAAAATATGGTGTTCTTGACTTAGCACTATCACCATAGGCATCAACCTTGATCACCTATATAAAACACCAGATCAATGACATGCCTTGGCCTTGAGCTCCATTCCATGATCTCAATAATATATACATCATGTACAATTTAATACCATGGGGTCAAAATTGGGGTATTACAATTGGGATGGAAACAAAATCTCACGTGGAATAATATTTTTTAAATTTTTTTTGTACCATCTAATTGTTGTGTGCATCTAGGTGACTCTAAAATGATTGACCATATTTTCACTACTTCCTCTAATTCTCAATGCTTGGTGGACAATGGTGGAAATTGTTTCCATTTATTTCAAGTCATGGAACAATGCTATGGATAATTGACTTCCCTCTATGAATAATTGTGTTTTATGACAATCTCCATTCGTTGACAATGGTGGTGATGGATACTAATTGCAATAATCACACTTATCGTTGGATCATTCTTTCATTCATGGATCATTGTCTATATACTTTTATTTATGCATAATTATTTTAAGCTCATATATATTATCTCAATGCAATGTTAAAATTCATATTTAGGGGCTTATGAGTACAAGCAAGATTCAACTTGACATAACCTTACTACCCTAATTACTTACATAACATAAATTACCTAGCCTACATAACCTAAATACCTAATCAATATTGATTTATGAGGGATACCCTACTTTACCTAGCCTACATAACCTAATATACAATATCCTTGATAAACCTATGACGATTTTTAATTAGACAATTTCCAAAAATAAGGTCCTTCTCATTAACAGATAGGCAATTTTTGCATTAAAGGGTAAATTATTGAAAAAATATTTCATGAGCAACTTTGATGGATTTGAATGGCCACCCTTGCTTTAAATTCCACATTCTTGACAAACTAAGATAAGATTCATGATGGGAAACCATCCTACTCTTGATCTATGTCTATCTATGATAAATGAAAATGAACAAATACAACCATAGACAAGAAATTTACCAATGAAATGCAAAGGCCACAACTAAATTTTCTTAGCATAATCCAAACCCAAAACATTGAAAATTTTATCCCATGGTGAAGGTAGAAACAAACAGGTATTTCTCATATCTGTCTTCCTCGAGCAAGGGATGTTTAGGAAGGCTAGAGGAAAGTGAGTCATCTAGTAGGTCTACAAGATGGATATCAACTTGATGTCAAAAGATAAGAAGAAAATTCTACAAACACATGGAATTCTTTCTTGTTGAAGGGGGGTTATGTTCTTATGATGATGAGACCATAGGAAACATCGAGGTTCCCTTGATATACAAACATCTAGTGAAAATATGGGTACCCAAGGATATTCCTCAAATAAAAACATATTTTTGTGTGAAAGAGAGGATATATCGGATTGCACCATCATCATTACATCTTTTCGAGTTGATTTGCATGGATAGCATAATGGTCATCCACGACATATGTGCTGAATTGATGGAGTATGTTGAACCCCGTTACAATTATAGAGATTGGATGCGACTGATACAATATACACAAATTATGAGAAGATACAAACTGTCTACAAATTATTTACAACTAAAAGACAAGAATCAAAATAAAGGAGTGACTATGTGCATTGACGGAAGGCCAAAAGTAACAGGGAATATTGTAGGGTTTATAAATATTACACAACCTAGGTCTACAAATAAGAAACCCAATTGAATATTTGAGGGGCGTGAAGGAAGTTGTGTTTTTATATGTGCCATAAAATCAATAGGTATAGGGGGAGAGTTCCTAATCAATTAAAATTTGAATTGAAAGGGTTCAAATGTTGTTACTATGGGAGTGGTACACATACCATTTTCCCAAACTTTAATTAATGAATATAATATCTTATGTTTTTTTCATGATTCTATTGTTATAATTTCGGTAATGTTTTCTATATTTTTGTCGCAAGGTACTGATGGCAGAAAGTCCCCATTATTTTATCATAGGAGTACGCCATCCTCGAGGAAACACATATATCTCATTGTAATTGTACAAATATCATATGAACAATATGTTTTTTTATTATGTTTTTCGTGAGAATATTGGTTTCATTTCAATAATGTTTTCTATATTTTTGTTGTAGGGTGATAATCAGGACAAGTCCCTTGCTATTGATCATATGACACCAGCCTCGAGGAAGCAGGTATACCTAGTCATTGTAATTATACAAATTATATATGAGAAACATGTTTTGTATTATGTTTATTTCATGAGTATATTGGTTTAATTTCAGTAATATATTCTATAATTTTTTTGTGCGGTGTTGATCGAGGAAAATCCCAAGTAGTATATTAGAGGATACCAACCTCAAGGTAGTAGGTATACCTCGTTGTAATTGTACAAATATAATATGAGCAATAAGTTTCTTTATTAAGTTTTTTTGTCAATCTATTGGTTTCATTTCAATAAATGGTTAGATAGGAACATAGGAACATGCAAGTGATCAAATGAAACTTTTTAAATGAAAAATTTCTAAATGAAGCATGCAAGAAACATGAAAAAAATAAACATAAACATGCAAGCAGTAAAATTTGGAAAAAAACATGAAAAACATCCCAAAATAATCATGAAAAAAAACATAATAAAAAAGGCTCTAAAATTGTTTTCTATATTTTTGTCACAAGGTTGTGATCAGGGAAAGTCCCTAGAAATTGATCATAGGGCATTGTCTTCAAGGCTACAGGTATACCTAATTGTAATTGTACAAATATAATATGAGCAATATGTTTTTTATTATGTTTTGTTCATGAGTATATTGGTTTCATTTCGATAATGATTTCTATATTTTTGTTGTAGTGTGCTAATCTGGGAAAGTCCCTTGCTGTTGACCAAATGAAACCAACCTTGAGAAAGTAGGTATACCTCATTGTAATCATATAAATTAAATATGCAACATATTTTTTTATTTTGTTTTTTTCCTCGACCTATTGGTTTCATTTGGATAATGTTTTATATATTTTTGTGGCAGGATATTGATTCGAGGTTTGATCTAGCAACAGAGAAATCCATAGATATTAATGTGTATGAGATCATACACAATGTTGACATTGCATGTTCTCTATACCCAATTAACATGATAGATAAGAGCTTTAAAAAATGAGGAAATCCTTTGTTTGTTATTCATTCAGTAGCATACAAATGAGATTAGGGAAAAAGTTGATATTTTGGTCAATGGATCTCAGGACTTGAAAGTGAGTTGCAGGATATTTAATTAGAAGATAAATTCATTTAGTATTTTATATTTTATACATGTATATTATCATGAACTAAAATATATTTTGTTTTTACAGGAGTTTTTGTGTCCACATACTAGTGGTCAGGGGGGTGATGGTACTAGTGGTGCTCATGGAAAGTTGTCCCATGATCATATGACCCCACGTGCATCTCATGTGCCAATATCGTCAACTAGACATTCGACAACACATTTTGGTACATCCCCGAGGCTAGATGTGATTACACCCATTTGTGGACACCGCACGCTAGATCATGGAGAATATGGGGTCGATGCAGAACCTACTATTGATATTGCTCAAGCAGCATTTCCTGGATCTCCCCATGTTACTAACATGACAACACTACAAACCACTTTTTTGGTGGATTAATATCTCATTCTTATAAAGATAAAGAATATCCCATGTATTTAAAAATTGTTTTAATCTTTGTATATAATTTGATTGAAATTTATTTATAGAACATTCTTTTTCAACTAATGATTACATGATATTTTGGCAAGAAATAATGTTTTTTATAAACATCTAAATGATTTATAATTGGAGATATTTTGTCCTACCATCTGCTTAAGGTGGGATAAACAAAGTAAAAATTTAAAAGATGATCTCACTAATCACTTAGTTGGGTTGTTCGGCAGTGATACCTTCAACCGAGTGGATGTCCTCAAGAAAGTTGGCCAACATATACAGATTGTGAGGGACCAATATAGGGTTCATCTATAAAGGAACCCTGAGTATGATCGCCATCCAATAATTCCAGTGAGGGAATGGAAGGACTTGGTGAATGATGGAAATGAGAGGGATTTGAGAAATTAAGTAAAGCTACCACTTGGCACAGGAAGGTATGAAATACTTTCAATAGTGTAATTATAATTTTATTAATATTTATTTTTAGATCAAATTCATAGGATTCTAGGCACATCAAAGTCCATAAAGGAATGAAAAGAAAAAATTGGCCAACAGAAGCTTGGGCCTAGTCGTTATTCGAATCTGGAGGTACAATTTGTAAGTATCAATAATTCAAATATTTCATCCAGATAATAAATTGAAATTAATTTTTGTTTTATTTCCATAAAATCTAAATTCATGATCTTATTTAAAATTGCAGGCCAGTCGATTCAAAGAAGTTCCCATGGAGAAAGACTTGAATATTGGCTTCCTACACGGCTTTGAATCCATTGGTGAACGTCGAAAAATGTTGTATGGGAAAACATAGTATTCTAGTAATCGATCTTGCACACAGGTAAATAAAATTAACGAAGTTTATTTAAGATTGATTACTTGTGCAATCTATTCATTATATATTTTGGCCATAAATATTGAGTTTGTTTTAAGTAAGGAAGCAAAGAGCCACAAAATGCCAATGATGTAGAACAACCCTATGAAGGTCAAGCTTTGCATCCCGGTAATGAATGTATTCATGTTCTACAGAAAACATAGTATTGATTACAGTTTAAAACATTACAGTGCAAATGGTGTATTAATTGTAATTTTTCATGTTTCAACTCTAGAGCATATAGAGGGTCATCCTATAGAAGATGAGGCTAGACAAGAAGATCAAGTACATGATGTGGCCCCATTAGGTAAATATCAACTCTATAAATTTTTTTTTATTAATGAAATACTTGTAATAATAATAAAATATATCAATTTAACATTTCTTCATTTTTGCAAGAAATCCCGACCCCTTGTAGCAGCATCCACTTCATGCAAACATGATCATGAAGACATTAATAAAAGATGCAGATTCCATAAGAATTGAACAGTAAGTTGTAGATTCACAGGGATAATTTTAGGGAAAAAATTTAGCCCATGGGCTATTTTTCCATGTTTTTCTCCAAAAAAAGATTCGCCATTTTGCATTTTTTGAAGCCCTATTTCGCCCAATTTTGATGGGGTAAAATTTTTTCACCCTAAAAATCGCCAAATTATTATATAAACAATATAAAATACTTGGAAATTAAACTATTTTTTGAAAAATATTGCCAAACATTTTATAGATTGGCGTTTTAATAATAATTAAATATGGTTCCTTAAAATCATCCCTATTGTAGAATACGATTTGATTGCTAATTTTATCAAAAGAAAAAAACAGAAAAGGAAATGACTGTAAAAACATTATGAAAACAACTTATTTTTGAAAATATAATGGCATGCAGTATTTTTTTGCGTACTGAATGAATGAGTGAATTGATAAATGTTATATGTTAATGAATGAATTCTAAATGTTTCTTTGTGATGAAACCCACATATTTTCACAATAATTCAATTATTTTAAAGTACATGCATTGGGTATGGGGAATTGAGAGTGATGTGAGGGGGGCGAGGGGCCATAAAAGCTTCCACCTTCACATTGTTGGCCCTGTTCAGTAGAGAATATTAAACTATTCTAGAAACAAAGAGAACATCAATAAGGTATTACACTTTATTATTATGTATTATAGAGTCTTGTAAATTTTGAAATGCATGTCTATGTCTTCAATTCCTTATCATAAATAAAAAAATTTAATGGTTTTTTCACTTCTACAAGACTTCGCACTAGGAAATGCAATTGATCGGTAACCTATGTCGAGAGGTTGCATCAACTATACTCAAAGGTACATAATTATACTCATTAATTAGTATTTTTTAATGTTATTTTAGTTATTTACCTTTCATGTGCATTCTTTTGTTTTACTTCATTTATTCTATGTAGTTTATTTCATTCATTCAGTTAGTGGTATTTTAGAATCCATGCAATGTTCCATTTTCATAATCTTGTATACATTAAGACATCCGGCTTACAAAATCCTCATAGGTATTAGTGCTTCTCACAAGCATGGATTAGCACTAATAATTCATTACTTCTTCCCATTCAAGAAAACCACTCACCTATACCAATTCGAGAATTATAACATTGCACACTTTTTTAGGAGATGATTCAGGTTACATATGAGTTTATGAAGGTGAGTAGTTTACCACTCACCTATATCAATTTGAGAATTGATTCCCCCCTACAATATTTCCCTTCTTTGGATTCTAACAAATTTCATTCGCTTCACATATCTCATCCTTAAACTGCTAAATCTATGATGACCCAAACACCATGCTTGCTTTTGTTAGTAATCCTTCTATCCCTTCAAAAGGCCCAACTATCCTCATCAAAATCAAATTAGATCCCCCACCACATGGAACTGGCCTTCTAAATAATCCCAAAGATGATGAAATCAATTTTATTCTCATTTATATACTTCCTTATGGGTTGATATTTCATACGGTATATCTTCCATGGAAACTAAAGATACATGTTTCCTTAAATTGGTCTACAATGTTGTTATGGGTCTGCTCAAGGATCCAAATGAAGACCTTTAAGGCTTTTTTCATTGTTATTTCAACATTTTTTATGCAATTTCTATTTCAGAATAAAAATATTAAATATTTATACTGTTATTCGGGGTCTTAAATTAACTCAGTGTTTCCCAAGGGTGGATGTTAGGAATGTCTTCATGCCTAGAATTATTACTACTTATAAAAAATTCATGGCCTTGTGGATGCTCATTATTTATGCCCAGAACTTAGAGGATGATACTTCTAGAATTTTGATACCCAAAATCACCCACTAGTTGTTTCTTTTGATCATTACTATTGTTTACTAATGACAGATGGTAAATAATTGAGCCTTAAGGATGCAACTATGCCTAAAATTTCAAAAAGGACCGTTACTTAGGGTTAAATATGTTCCCATAATTACTTCAACTTGTAAGAGATGATATTGCATTATGGAAAGAGCCCATAAACATGCCCAAAATCACCTAACTTTCACTCAGACTTAGTTTTTAACATAGTAAATTAACTCAGATCTCGCTTTTAGGTTTGTTTACACCCCTTTTTATGAATAAAAGGAACCAAAATTCATAACATTGATGTACATTGCTGATTTGGAGGTTAGAATGGCCCGCATTGCACTTAGAATAGAGATTTGAGGTTGTTGGAGTTCCCAAACTCAATTATATTGTTGGTTGACCATATAATGGTGCCCATAATTCAAAACCGATGTGGTTTTGTTGTTGATCTAAAGGAGTGCTCAAATTGATGAATCATTGAGATTTCCTCATTCTTTATTATTGTTCTAGGGTCAAAAATTTCCCAAAATAACCATATTCAAAAGATGAATTTGTTTAAGGGATAAGAAGTACCCATAGTTACTTAGAAATAGACACCTCTCCTTTTTAAGTTTTGGAGATAACTTGGCTTTGGTGTTTGGTGTTGGAGACAATGGGAACACTGAGAGTTGGGGAAAATCAGTGTTCAGAAAATTTAACACTTTATTCAATTCTTTTCATCAACATCTAATAAATTTTAAGCATAGTTCATCATTGCATCATACAACTAAGTACATCATTAAGACTGTCCAACAATGTCGAGTAGGCCTATTTGGCGGGCCCAAATTCTACACGTGTGATCACTAGATGTTAGGATGAGAGCATGGCTAGATGGAAAAACTGGAGATAACGTATTCATACCCTTGGATAAATTTATTGACATAAATAGAGCATATGACATGCATTTGAAAAGGGCCTTTTAAATCCTTGTTTTAACACAGACAAATCTGCCAAAGTCTAGGTCCATTAAGGTGAATTTTCATTTTCACCAAAATTGGAAATACTAAGATTCCACAGTATGGGGTACAACATGCTAACTCTATCCATGTAAATTTATTCCTATACAACCTCATCCTCTATCTTGGGCGTGCATTTTACTGGAACAGTTCAAATCATGCGAGAGGGCACTTTTGGCAGACCAATAACTCCACCCTTATAGATTGTTTGGACAATACAATCATATGGTCAGATGCACAAACCAAAATTATCCATTCCTATATTCTCATATGATTTTTATCATCAAACACAAAGAGCTAGTGTTCATTTTCCTAAAGGCACTTTGACTAATTTTCCATCACTTAATTAAATTCCTGCACTTAGCCAAATTTCCATGCTCTTACACAAGGATGTCCAATTGTAACAATGAATTCACGAGGGCACTATAACACTATAATATGGAGTTTCAACCTCATCACACATGCCACTTCATCATACATGTCATGTAATACTTATTGTATGCCATATAATCAACCTCACCATCTCAACATGTCCTTTGTTACCCATTTTTCATTCATTGAGCTTGCCCTGCCATCATGCCATTTGTCACTCCTTTGACATTAATGAACTCCTTTGACATCAATGGAAATCATGCTCAAAATTTGGTTGATTTATTACTATTGTTTATGCCCAGAACTGAACGTCAAGGCCTCTTTATATAGTATATGATCACAGTTATGCAATTAGAAATATTGTAGAGAAATTACTATTATATCCTACCATACATGTAAGTACCCTCAAATTCATAATCAAAGTATCAATATTATCATATAGTTGTTAAATATCAGGTAAAGGTATACACTATTATGTAATATTATGTTAAAGAGCATCTTGGATTCTAAACCAATAGTGTTAATATATTGAAAAAGTGGATTCTAAACTAAACTTGTATGATCAAAAAGTGCACGGAAAGCATAACTCTATTTGCAAATTTGGATTCAATGTACACATATTCACCTCAATATATGTTAATGATTAGTGATGAAGGAATTTATATTAATGTATTTCTATCACTCTCTACCTTTTTCAAGGAAGAAGTAATGAAGGCTTACTTGAATGCGAAGAAGTAATGAATATGCAGGAATCCATGAAAACGAGTGTCATCAAAAGGAACATCTCCCTCAAAGATAACCTTTAAAGTGATAGGTACATATTTTCTATAGGATTTAACCTCTTCATAATAGCTCACAAAGATAATTTGTTCACTTTTAGGTTTCATTTTGAAATGACTTACATTTACTTATTATCTTATTTCAATATTCTTCTAGAATTACATTCATTATTTCCTTAGAACGAGTATGATTCAACACATAATTAACATGATTGTTTTAGCCCCAAATTGTGGAGCTAAATTATTTTATTGAACCATGTAGTTATCCACTTATTTATGTGTTGAAATTTTACGTTGAACTACACTAATTTTCAACCAATGCTTTGAAGAAAACAAAATTTGAATTTTATTGTAATGCAATAAACCAATATGAATTGAGTGTGATCATCATTGAAGAAAGTCTAGCATTATGAGCATATATTTGTTAGAACTTGAAAACCTTTGCAAATAATTTCAACAAATGATCTCTCAAGCTATTCAAGTGGATATTAGATAGTTTTATAATAAGAAAATTAAATCATATATCATCATAGGATTTCTGACATGACTTCAAGCATACCTACGACAAGCCTTGTTGCACCTTCTATGACAAACGTAGTCAGACATCAAACGAGTTCCGCCATTCATGGATGTCATATTTTCTATGCGTGTCAGCATAACTTTTACAAGGATGATGAACCTTCGGAGAAAAATTTAGTCAGATATCCAATTCGATCCAACAAAATTTGATCCGGTAGCACATCAAGAATGTCAAATTTTCAACGTAATGTGGTCAACGTTTCTACGTATTTCTAGTTAGAGATTCAAAAAGAAGTCAATTGGATTGGTAAAACAAATTGCATAGGTTATTCAATGGGTGTCTATCAAATAATATACATATGATTTTTCTATCAAATATCCAATGAAATTGCACCGACGTTTAAAAAAATCAATTTTATCGGAGTTTAAAAGCATTGTTATCGAAATCCAAACAAATGTTCTGTCATATTTTTGGTTCAAATATACTTCAGTATCATTCCTTAATATGCCCCCCTCTATCCATACCTCTACTTATAACCCCCTAACACCCCCCTCTCTACCTTTAACCCCCTCTCTCTCCATCTCTCCCCTAACCCCCTAACACCCCCTCTCTCTACCTTTAAACCCCTCTAACCCCCACTCTCTCTCTCTCCCATACTCCTCCTACCCCTAAGACCCCATCCAACACCCCTTCTCTCTATATTTCTATATTAATCTTCCTACCCCTATACCCCTAGCACAACCCCTCTCTCTCTCTACCTCTAAAACCCCAACACATGCTCCTCTTCTCTACCTCTAACACACTAACACCCCCCTCTCTACCTCTGACCCATTGTTTAGTATGAGATTAAGCTTATTTTTCTAATATTTATTGACTTACCCATTGTAATTTTGTTCATTTCAATTAATCATGGCTAGTAAATATAAAAAAATACTTTCAAATAAATCCTCACTCATTGAATTGGTTAAGATAGCTAGATGTAGATTTTAACTATCATGTTCTGGTTAGAAAATATTTTCATGTGTTTGATGTTTTTTTACAAGCACGAGCATTTTTTTTTATTAAAAAATTGAGGATAAAAAACTTCCGATACATCATTTCCAAGTTTACAAATATATACCCACAAACTGCCTAAACAAAGTTTCCAACACTAACCAAAAAAGCTTCAAATATGTAGTCTTTTGTTACTTGAGCTACTAAAACAAATATTGTTCATACCTTTCTAACTTAATATACTAACAAATTAAAATATTAAAAGGAAAAAAAACTCCATGAAAAGGATTATACTTGGTCCCCTGACACCTGGTTACCTTACTTGACCTCCAACTAGAGTAGTGTGGGACTTTTTGTCTATCCCGACATAAGAAACATTCTCTTTTGAGTTGTAGCAGTGATACTTCCAAGATTGCCACTTTAAGTTTTATAGATTCATCCCTGGCATTCATAAGTTTCAACTTGTTGAGACGAGCTTCAATGGTATCGATTATGAGGTATTGGTTCTCCACAACATTATTCAAAGTAGCCAGTTAGTACTAAACACCTCCCCTTTCCAACAATCATTCTTGATCTTCATCTTAAAACCTTTGATCCACATGCCAATCCATCAATTTCATATCTTGGCTTAGTATATGGACTCTTATATTCAAATTATGATGGCTTCTCATGATCCTTCTCAACCCATGTGACACACAACAATCATCCTCTCTCCATGCATTGTGGTCCATGTCTTTTTGGGTTTGGCCTCCCCCACTAACTTATTGAAAAAGCACTTGAGTTAATTTCACCCAATATCACTCTCTCTAATTATGTTGAAATATTACACTCTCTAAGATCCTAATTTGGTATGACTTACAAATCCATAGCACCATACAAGGATTAAATGGGAACCAAGAGACTTGCATATGATATATTGCATTAAACTCACCACCCTTTGGCATGATTTTCACAGTAGCTCAGATGTGTAAGGACTAAGTGTTGATGTATTTGTAACTTCGAAAGTATGTTGTTGTACCCCCATTGGGGATGCGTGTTAACCTAGACCTTGAGGTACAACCTCCATTATAAGTCGGGGCAATATTCCCCAGTGTAACATCATGTAATATGTAATTGTGGTCTCTCTAGGAGAAGTGAGCCCCATGTGAGATGAAATGTAGGATCGAGTCTTATATTTGGTCAGTGACTTGAAAGGGTATAAATAGGGAGGCACTCCCCCTCATTTATACACACCTTACACACTCTCTAAGTCATTAGAGAGAGAGAGAGAGAGAGAGAGTCATAGGAGGAGAGAAAGATAGTTATTGGACATTTCTTATTACTGCTTTTGATCATCTTACTATTCTGAAGAAGTTTACGAGTTTTTCTCCTTTATGGCTTCCCCGATGAAAATATTTGTGTCTTGTGCATCTTTTACATATTATGCATTTTGTTTTACTTGTTATTCTTTTAGATAAAGATCCTAGATAATGTAATCATATCTTAAGAAAATATAACATGGTATCAGAGCCTCTCTAAAAGAAGGCACTGTGCAGCTACGGAAACTAGGGCTTCCTAGTTGAAGGTGTTCTCTCCAAAGATCATAAAGAAAGGATGGCTAGGATAAATCATCTCACTAGGGTGCATTTTTTGGTGGTATCATTTTCTGAATCAGAGAAGTTTCACTGTACAGCCAAAATACAGATGCAATGGCAACTATTGGAAATTAGGGTTTCATGCCTTAAAACCCTAGAAGACTTAATTTAGTAATCCTATAACTTTCTCTATAACACGAGATTGGGAAAGGCTCAAGATCCAAAATGTTTATGGGAAGAAGATAGATTCATGTTGTACACTTTGTAAACGTTTTTGCCTCCTATTTGCTATACTTCAGAAGATATGGTTCCTCCAAATCAGGGTTCTAGCCTCCTCCAGAATACAGTCATAAATAGGTGACCTAGGGATATTTTCTATATCTCTAGCTATGAAGGTCCAAACAAAATTTCACAAGATGTTGCAGGTAGGGAATAGAATGTAGTTTCTGTTGTATGATTTTCAGATCCAGAATGTGAAACAGTGACACGTGGAAGTCCATACAAGTTCATTATGCTAAACTACCCCCAAAACAATCACCTTGGGAAAATCCGAATAAGTCCCAATTGGAGATTCCATTTATTCTCTAACCAATGGGGTTGGAAATAATACTTATCAGGCTATCATAGTGAGAATTTTAATACCTTAAGGATCCTAAACTTTGGAGATACAACAAAATCAATATCAGTCATTTCTACAGAAGAAATTGGAAAACTAGGGCTTCCTATTCCGAGAGCTTCCCTCCACTATATTTAGAAAAGGAGTACAGTGGACACCTCACCTTAAAGAGGACCATATTTCTATCCAATTAGAAGTTTTAAATTCCAATTTTTTAAAATTAGGGTTTCTATGACAAACCCTAGATCAGCTAGCTCCGGAATCAGGACGGACACCTCAAATTAGTAAGATCTAAATTTTTTCTATTTACATTTGAGGTTCTCATTTCAAAATGACTAATCACACCAAATTGATGACAAGCTTGGTGAAGATGACAACTTTCGAGTATGGAAGTATAGGACCTTCGTGATCCTTGAAAAAAATGACTTGGATCAATATTTCAGTAAGGAAGTTCTAAGAGCCAGAAGGAGATGAGGCTAATGCTAGAGGAAAGAGAATCATTGCAGATTCTATTAAAGATCATCACATCCCACATGTGACATCCTTGAAGACACCAAAAGTAAGTGTTCGATTCTATGAAGAAGCAATCTAAGAAGATTAAAATATTGTTATAACCACCTTGAATGGCCTCCCAATATCATCGGATTCATTCATTCGAGGAATATGTGACAGAAGGAAGTGATTTCCTTCAGCAGACTCTAGGAAGAGTGCACACAAGAAGAAGCTCAACCCATAATAAGAGAAGAGAATATGGGAGCAACTGAATATCAAGCTCTCATGATTCAAAGAAGATCCCTCAAGCGATGAGGAATATGAAGGACTCAATTCTTGAAGAACCTCTTATCCATCTTATGAATGAAGAAGATGATGAAGCTGAAGGCTCAAGAAGGAGTCTACCCACACAAAAAAAATAAGTATTCAATTGTTATTTCATGATATTGTTTGGTTATGCATTTGTTTATATTCAGTTGATGTGTTATGCATGTTTGAGTATTTGCATTTATACTACTAAATTGCACATGATGGGTAAGAAGTCAATGATGTTGTACAACATTCCATTACTACTTATCTAGATTGAAACGTCTTTGTTGGAATATTAGGATTAGTACACACTCTTAATAACATTAGGGTAGAATGCATCTAGAAGTTATTGTATGTATACATGATATCTATGAATGTTGTAGCATTGGCTAAAATAGTCGCATGGCTAGGTGACATAAATTTGTCACTATTAATATGTTTTGGAATTTATGATATGTTTCTAATCATGAAAATGAACTTGACTTGTATACCATTCCAAAGAACAAGTCACGACAATTCATAAGAGGAACCTGAAGCTTCCCGGGTCAAGGACACCATAGAGAAAGAAAGAGATTCAGAAGAATATAAAGAGAACGGTAGATCCACCTCGAGAGATGAAGACCACCTTGGGCATCAGAAATAATTCAAGATGAAGAATAGTATGACGATACTTCCAAATAAATAAAGAGGCCTCATACACACTCTAGTTATGTGATACTGTTGAGCGACATCATTGATGCAGAGCCTTCCAGCTATGAAGAAGTAGACAAGAAGAAAGGGAAGGAGACTATGATCAAAGAGTACCAATTCAAGAAGAATGATGTCTATGATGCAGTGTCGACACCTGAAGGGAATTCCGTAGTGTCTTCTATATTGATCTACAAGATCTAGCATGTATTATATGGAAACATTGAGGGATACAAGGAAATATTCATAGCATGAGGCTTATCACAGAAAGAAGGAATAGGCTACGAAGAGACATTTGCACCAGTGACGTGGTACACTTCCATTATATCCATACGTGCAGGTATGAGATGGGAGATACATCAGCTGACATTAAGATAAAATTCTTGAATGGTGTAGTCAAGGAGGAAGTATATGTAGAGTAGCCACTAGGAGTTGAGACACATTACAGGTAGACTCATGTGTGCAAATTAAAGAAGGCATTGTACAAGATCACATATGGGTGCAAGAATAACTTTTCAACAAATTTCAAGATAGAGGATCTTGGTATCCAATGACCCTATATTGATACATATAATATTAGTAGCAGAGGAAGCTACTAATCACTCCATTACAGAATGTTTCAATACATAGAGTATGAAAGGAAGAGGGAGAATGATGCTCCGCTTTAGAGGGAGTGACTACAAAAGATCCTGAGGTTCAGCATGGTGCAATAGGATGGAAAATTTACTGATGGATCTAGGCTTTACTGAGAGTAAAGAGGATTCCAAACTTTACTTCAAGGTTGAAGGTGGAAGACCAGTGATGCTCATGTTATATGTCGATGACCTGTTCCTAACAGCAAAAGAGGAACTCATTAAAGATGCAAGAAGGAGACTTGCTTCCGATTTTGAGATGAAGGACTTGGGTATGATGCACTACTTTCTAGGCATGGAGGTGTGGCAGAATGCAGATGGAATCTCCCTTGGACAAGGGAAGTATGCAATGGAGATCCTGAAGAGGTTCAGGATGATGGAATGCAAGGCCATGGCCACACCTATGGCATCGAACCTGAAGCTATTGAGTGATGCTTCATCAAAGAGGGTTGATGCCATAATGTATCATCAGATGATTTGTTCATTAATGTGCCTGACGAATACAAGACCAAACACATGCTTTGATGTGAACGACCTGAGCTAGTTACTGGCAGATCCAAGACATGCTCACTTGGTTGCAAATGATACAGTGAGGTACCTGAAGAGTATAGTTGAGTATGGGCTCAAGTATGATATGAATCAGAAGACTAATATACATGGTTATGTTGATTCAGATTGGTAGTGCCACTGAGAAGAAGAGTATCTTGGGTTTCTTCATTAGTTTGAGATCCAGTATGGGCTACTGGTTTGGCAGGATGCAGTCCTGCATGACGCTGAGTACATCTAAGGAAAAATATGCTGCCACTTGCTCAACTATTTGTGAGGTAGTATGTTTCTTTTGAAAGCTAATATTTTATTTGATTGATATGACTTGCATNATGCAGTCCTGCATGACGCTGAGTACATCTAAGGAAAAATATGCTGCCACTTGCTCAACTATTTGTGAGGTAGTATGTTTCTTTTGAAAGCTAATATTTTATTTGATTTATATGACTTGCATTTTTGTATGATGCATCAAGGAGTAGTGAAGCTCCAGTATGTAATTCCGATCGAGATCTCTCGAAAGAGGGAGTGATGAGTTATAGCATAGTCTATGAGACAGGTTGTGTGAGCATAAAATGTTGGCAAAGCTCATAGGTTTCACAGACATAATCAGTTCTGTAGGTTTTCCTCAGATGTAATCAATCCTGGTGAAGCTCGCGGGTTATCCTTGGATGTAATCAATCCTGATGTGATGCTATGCTAGAAATGGCCAAAGTGAAGTTTGAATACTTCAGAGAGAAGCATGGTGTACTTTATATTGAGATTCCTTCCAAGGGGAAGTGATGAGTCTGGAAAATGCAGATACGCATAAGCCTTTCTGACATGGTGGCAGGTTGGGCCTCCCATGGTCATGATGTAAGTGAAGAGCCTTTTCGACATAGTGGTAGGCTGGGCCCATGGACGTGATGTAAGTGCAGTCCCAGATGGTAGTAGGTGTGTCCTATCATGCTGATGGATGTAAGTGATGGACCCTTTCCCGGATAATAGTATGTGTGTCCTACAATGCCATTGGATGTAAGCACTGGATCCTTTCTCGGATGGTAGTAGGTGGGACCTACCATGGAGGTGGATGTAAGTGATAGAGCCTTTCCTAGATGGTAGTAGGTGTGTCCTATCATGCCGATGGATGTAAGTGTTGGAGCCTTTCCTGGATGGTAGTAGCTGTGTCCTACCATGCCAGTGGATGTAAGTGTTGGAGCCTTTCCCAGATGGTAGTAGGTGTGTCCTACCATGCCGGTGGATGTAAGTGCTGGATCCTTTCTCAGATGGTAGTAGGTGTTTCCTACCATTCCGGTGGATGTAAGTGCTGGAGACTTTCCTAGGTGGTAGTAGGTGTGTCCTACCATGCTGGTGGATGTAAGTGCTGGAGCCTTTCCCGGATGGTAGTAGGTGTTTCCTACCATGCCAGTGGATGTAAGTGTTGGATCCTTTCCCGAATGGTAGTAGGTGTGTCCTACCATGCTGGTGGATGTAAGTGTTGGAGTTTTTTTCCCATATGGTAGTAGGTTTGTCCTACCATGCTGGTGAATGTTAGTGTTGTGTTATGTGTATCTGGTTTGTGTTTCATGTGACGATGAGATGATATGAAGATGATGAGTTAATAGTAGGCTACACAGGTATTGCAAGGCATGTAATCAATCCTAGGATGCTCCTTCAGGTTTTGTAGTGGAATATAACTAGTCCAGGGAGATCTTGCAGGTTTTACAAGAGGCATATAATAATTCCTGGTATGTAACTACTAGATGGCTTGCTCGTAGAGATGAAGTAGATGAAGACCTAGAAGAGGAATCGGCATATATTCAGCATGAAAAAGGGTTGCAACTGTAGATGAAGACCTGGCAAAGGACTAGGCCTACATCTATCATTAAAAAGGGTTGACAGTGTAGAAACTTTTGATGACAGATAGTATGGGACGATGATCAAATTATAAGAAGATGATGGCAGCAGCTATGATAAAGACTCTATGACTCTATGATGTTGATGATACGATGAAGACCTGACCAGATGTGTTGATGACTGTGTAGCAAGAGAATACCTTCCTATTTAAGAGGGAGTGTTGATGTATTTGTAACTTTGGAAGATATTATGATGTATATTATCATTGTATGTTGTTTTACCCCCACTGGGTATGTGTGTTACCCTTTTACGGGATGTCTAAATTGTGTCTAGACCTTGAGGTACAACCTCCGTTGTAAGTCGGGGAAATAGTCCCCAGTGTAACATCATGTAATATGTAATTTTGGTCTCTCTAGGAGAAGTGGGCCCCATGTGAGATGACATGTAGGCTCAAGTCTTATATTCGGTAAGTGAATTGAAAGGGTATAAATAGGGAGGCACTCTCCCTCATTGATACACACCTTACACACTCTCTAAGGTGTTGGAGAGAGAGAGAACGTCATAGGAGGAGATAAATATACTTGTTGAACATTTCTTATTACTGCTTTTGATCATCTTACTATTATGAAGAATTTTGATGGTTTTTCTCCTTTATGGTTTCCCCGATGAAAATATTTGTGTCTTGTGCATCTTTTACATCTTATGCATTTTGTTGTACTTGTTATTCTTTCATATAAATATCCTAGATAATCTAATCAAATCTTAATAAAATATAACACTAAGAGGATTTAAGGAGAATGTCCCTACAAACTTCTAATCCACTAGAATCCATAATTGGAAACCATACAATAACATACAATATCCCATTCATATTTAATACCTCCTTTTCCTTCTTCATTTCCCTTACTTGTCACCCACCTATCTTCCTCCACTTCCATTTCGTGGCATCATTTCTCCTAGCAAGAATCCCAACAAAACCATGGCATGGGATGATGGTAATTCCTAGACCTTCTCCATATGGGATTCCCATATGCCTCTTCCTAATTGATTCAATTAATTTCTCCTTATACCCTCCTCGAAACGTTTATATTTGGTTAAGGGATAGCTGAAAAAATACTCCAACTTATCAATAATTTCAAGTGTTCCCTATCGAAGAGAAGATGCCATATTTTCCAAATCATTAGAATCTTTATTATTTTCCCATAGGACATGTATGAACTAACGGTTTCCCAATAGCTTCAAGGTATTATTAAGTTTGATGAAGATTCTAGCCAGGCTAAGAGATCCTAGTGTTTTTCCAACCGCTAATGCTTGAATAATTATTATGGAATCACAAGAAATTACTAGGTGTTTTAGGCCCCGTTCTACGATTATTTTGGTTCCCTTATATAAGGAGAGAATATATTCCATATTATTAGAGTTTTTTCCTACCACCTAAACAAAATTAATTCTAAGAAATCCTCCAAGTTCTAAGATATCTTCGCCTGCTCCTACTTCTCTAGGATTACGTTTTGCTACTCCATCAGAAAATAAATTTGTTTTGTTATACTATTTTTCCCAATCTTAAAATTCCCTTTCCAATAGCTAGATTCCCCAAGCCTTCTTAAGTTTAACTACATGAGTCTACACACCTATATTTCCTTTGATTATTAGAGACTTGATCCAACTTAGCTCATCTTTGGAGAGATTCTGATCTAATTTTGGAGATCTTTACTTGGCTAAGAATAATTACTATGTTAGCAAGGAAACTTGTGTTGCGACCTAATTTGGGGAAATTTCTTGACCTTGGAATATCACCTGATTTCTAGAAAACTATATTTTCCAATATATATATATATAAAGGGCATGTCATAACCTCTTAAGGAGAGGCTTACCTCCTAGGGAAATGTTATAATATTTTTCCCAATTCTTAAAAAGGTCTCCTGTATTTTGAGGATTGGATAAAATTTTGATACAATGGTCCCAGTGCTTCCTGCCATAAATTTTTTGAAATTTTGCAATTTTTTAATAGGTGATATGTGGATTCCTCTTGAACTTAATAGTGAGGGAATCTCAGAAGGCCCGAGGATGCCCCTTCTTTGAGGTTTTCACCCATTAATACTTTCCCATGAGCCTTCATCCAACAAAAAAAGTTAATCTTATGGGGAGCATTGTTTTTCCAGACACCATCCCAAATTGATAACTTGGGAGCATGCAGAAGGTTTGGAAGAAGATCTTGATATCCATGATCAACTGAGTATTGTTTATCCTTCGAACCCCAAACTCTAGTGTCATTGATTCTCATGTTTATTGAATCTTTTCCTTTTATATATGAAACAAGCTTATTATAATCTATTGTGATATGATTAGGAGGGGACACTCATATCCGCTCCTTCTAGTCTCCTATTTCCCAAACATAGATATCTTGAAATTTTCCCAGGCCCTAACTCTCCATCCAAATCCTAAGATATTGAAGTCTGACCAGGAGCCCAAAGGAGATTAATTTAGAGTTTTGTCCTCTCATAACCAGATTTATTTAATGTTGTCTAATGTCCAATGTATATGATTCTTAAAGTATCCCCAAGCCTTCACACATATTTTCAAAATTTGATTGTGCTTGATGAGAGGAGGGTGTTCAAGACCTCTCAATTTGCACCCTTGAGGAATTTCCTGTGAATTGTTTCAATTACCAAATTTTTATTTTTGTTTCTATGTTCCATATAATATTACACCAAAGGAAGGGTCTTATAGTCTTATTTATCTATTGAAGGACCAAGTACAATTCCACAAGATGGAATAGAGAAATAACGAGAAGAATGTCAATACAATTTAATAAGAGTTACTCTACCTACCAGGGAAAGCCAAGAAACCCCCCTTGATATATTTTCTTCCTCATTTTCTCCATGATTTCCTTCCATATTTCTCTTGAGTGACGATTGTAAGACATTGAAACACATAATTACTTGAAGTGGTTCCACTGAACCTAAATCTAAAATTAAATTTCCCAGGAAATGGATTGAAGGGTGGCCATGTTTACATTATATCCATAGATACAACTCTTCCTATTGTTTATTATAACCCTCGAGGCTAAGAAAAATAAGTCTATAATTGACTTGAAATGATTTGCAATGATCAAGGATCGTCCGCCAATTAGGAGAGTATCATATACAAATTCAAAGTGGTATATACTTTTGACCCTTTCTTCTATCTTAATTCTAGGGACGCTTCCGTCCAACCCAGCTAATTCTAACTAGTTGTTGAGGAAGTATTCCATAATAATATAGAGGAGGAGAGATAGAGGACAACATTGACACAGGCTTCTTGAGGCCTTGAAAATTATTGTAACTCTACCATTAACTAGAGGAGCTATCCACGACTTCCCTATACAATATTTTATTTAGGAGATGAACCATTGATTGAACCCAAATTCTTAGAGCACCTGATAAAAGAATTGGTGACTAACTTGATCTAATGAATTGAACATATCCAAGTTTATTATCAATATTTTTTCCTTTATTGTTCTACTAGAATAAATTACTTCTTAGACCAAGAATATGTTATCCAAAAAAAAATTTCCAAAAATATATCCTTGGTTGGGATAGATGATAAAGGGGAGGACATTATTCAACATGGAAAAGAGGATTTTGGAGAAGATATTATATGAAACTTTGAAAAGAGAAATAGGTTTGAATCTAGAAAACAAGGATGGGTTCAAAAATTTTCAAATTAATTCTGAAAGAAGGATTTAATAGCTCCCCCTAGTCGAGTTTTATTCCACTGAGCATAAGATAGCATTCTCCTAAGGTCATTTTTTATTATGTTCCAATAAATACTATAGAAATAAACTAAAAAACCATGGGACTTTCAACCCTAATTCAAATTCCATGTCATCATGTGTTAGCCAATGAAATTGCTTTAAATTTGAAATATTGTATAGGTCTTAAACAATTTTTTAATATAAATTTGGGGATAGGTGAATTATTTCTGTCCAAAATTATCTTGGATATTGAAAATGAAATTAATATGCGAAGGGATTTTAGGTAATACTTCTCCCATTTGTAATATATAATAGTAAAAATAATTAATATCATAACTAATATATAATAATATTGCGTTGTCCAATACCTTTAACTCCGTTAAAAAATATTACTCGGTCCAAAAATATTAATGGGTCAAATAATTTTAACTCGGTTGAAAAATATTACTTGGTCCAATAACTTTAACTAGATCTAAAAATATTACTTATTCAAATACATATCCATGTTTTAGGTAATACATGACCAATGTATAATATACCAACATAGATCCATCTAAAAGGGGATCTACCAAGCATCGAGAGGGATCAAATATTTCAAGGTGTAAACCTTTTTTAGAGTGGAAGTGTTGAGGAAATGTGTAATCCAATGATTATGGTTTAAGTTTATCTAATTTATATTGTTATATATATGCAATTCTAAATAATTTAAATTTAATTTTAGCAGACATGTTATTTTTCAAAAAAAAAAAATTTTTTTATAAAAGACACATGTCATCTCTGGATGAGCACAGAAGGAGTTACACATCTCTTCCTTACTGGGCTATAGAATGCACCTCTTGGATGCAATAATAATAGTAATTAATATTATAACTAATATATAATAATAATATATTATTATAATAATGGTAAAAAGTTTCGTCCAC
>LPNX010334952.1:262098-365895 GCA_001517045.1 Pseudotsuga menziesii | reverse complement strand
TGAAATAACTTTGAGAGATATTTATAAGTTTAAACAAGATTAATTCAACTTATCTAAGAAAACCCTAAAAATCAAACAAAACCGTTTTGTATCTCTAGCCCAACCAAATCCACATAGTGAAGAGACAAATTCGAATAAAATAACAAAAATATCGAATTTGACCATGTAAGGACCAAGAATGAAGGCCAGGGTGAAATCTTCAGAATTTGATAAGCTTTTCCCCATTAATAATCTGAAAGTCCAGATTCACATCTCACTAATATTTTTTTTATAAGAAATTATCTTAATAAATTTTCAAATTTATTAAAAAAAAAATTTATAATATAAAAACATTTATATAAAAAAAAAATGATATCTTTATAAACTTAATAAAACAAACAAAATTGGTGAATACAACTAAGCAATTAATGACATAAACTTAATAAAACAAACAAGGTTGTTGAATACATACAACTATGCAAGTAAACGACATATATAAAATGTGAGAGGTGTTCACATATTAAGTAGGTGTGTTAATATTAATTGAAATTGGAAGCTAGAATTACCTCCTTGGTGTTTTCCTAATAAGGTGCAGTTTGCAAGAACTCATTCATCTTTCGTCTTCTTCGATGGACTTGCTCTATCGTTCGCAGTGCTTCCATTTTCTCAGCAAACAATGAAGTATGGTTTATGTAAATTTGACTAAGTTTGTCCTCGCTGCCTTTCGCATAAGACATCCCTGCAGTGAATGCATCTGGTTCTTATGTAAAATGGACCTTCAAGTGTATCTGCATGTCAAAATGTACAATTCCTTGTCAGTGTATGGATTTAACAAAATGATCAAGGGGATTTGATTTTCGAGCATAAAAATGTCTTTAATTATATCTAACTCAGTAAAATCAATCTTATTTCTGTCAAAAATAGGTTCGTAATAATTACTAGTTTCTGCTACAGAGAATTTGTGGCCTGCCAGAGTCCTCAATAGTTCGAGAATGAAGAAACCGTCCATACTTAGCACGAGAGCGAGGTACTGTGACTCATCCTCCACCACGGTCTCTGTCATGATTTATCTTAAAGGAAGTAGCTTAAGAAATGCCTGTTGGTTGGGTTAAAGAATTCATTCAATTTATAATATGGTGTTGCCTGCTCTTATAGGGGTGTACTTAATTATTCGGTAAGGGGGTAGTCCCTTGTCCTAGGGTTATGTTCATAGAACTTGCTGAGATCATTTGCATAGAGATCATTCTTTGTTATGCCATGAAAGCATTGTGGGAATTGGATGAAGGCAAACTGGTGACCTGTTTTGTGGTTCATGAAAAAGCACATTGCTTCATGAAGCGCTTGGGTATAGTTGGTGTACATGTCACAATAAAGAGTGAGAATGAAGGGGGGATTGCTCATTACGCCAGATACTCTTATCTATCCACATTACAAACAAAATTGTTGTAAGATTCGGTGACCTTAAACTGTATTTCTAACCTTGTTAATATCTTGGACAACATACGTCATAAGAAGTAGAACAGTAAGACCATACCAGAGCATTAAGAGCACCAGCCTTGTAATGGTGGGGATGTCCAAGTGGCTTTTCATGTGAGACATATGTAAGACTCGGCAAATCACACCCCTCGTTATCTTTGTCCTCTCCGTTCTCTAATAAAACCTGTACTTACAAATAAAATGTCCTTATAAAAGGCACAATTAGAACGATAGTGTTGGGCCTGTCTTTAGTAGACCTGAAGTAATTTTTCATGGTTAATGGTTAATACTAGAAACAACCTGAACTATTATGTGATGATATCATGAAGTGCTTCCTGAAATCCACTCTTTGAAGCAGTCCTGCTCTTTCTATTTCTCTTATGGAACCCTTTAATATGTACTCTACCATAAACTCTTTTATGACATTGTGATACAACGGATAGTCGATCTTTCAGTGCTATTGTGCTCAACTGGTGTTGTTCATTAATGAAAGTTGATGAATAGAACTCAATGAAACTCAAGCCTTGAACTGAAGTTATCTGCAATTATCGATGAGACTCCTAAAACTACAGTACTACCAGAAACATGCATGCATTATTATTATGATAAACTTATTCTCCATGTTAAATGATGTACAGCGTGATGCAACAAAAGAAACTCTCAAGAAATAGTTTCTATAATAATTTGAGCGATTTTATGATGTTATACCTGAGTAACGAACACTCCTCTATGGCTCACGTTTGGTTTTGGTACAATCTCAGAGAATGATTTTGTGTACAATTGATAACAAGGACCTCTACTATTATGACGTCGAATCATTCATTTTTGCTCTCGAGCTCAGCCCTGCGTCGAAGAATTTCCATTAAAGATTTAAACATGAGCTGGAACTTAAGAAGTATAAAGTATAGTTTTGAAAAAAAGGAGCATTAAAAATTCTTTACCTAGCATCATTGATAATGAGCTCTGTTATAGCAGATTTCACCACTCTAGGTGAATCACACTTTGTATGGCCTTCCCCTGTCTCGTTGCAGACTCCTTAGACCCTATGGACCATCTTTTGTCCTTTGATGTTTCCTTGATCATCCCTAAAAACATATGAAAAATGATATACGCGACTTTTAAACCTATAAGCGTGTATATACGCGGGTTTGACCATTAAAACTGCGTACATTGGGATGTGTGCATAATCCAAATCCTTTTGGAGTTTTCCTTGACATGGATCCGACTCATTTGACTCCTGGCCTTCCCTATGCCTTGAGATCGCTCGTATTTGACCTTTCATTACCCCTTTGAAAAGCTATATAAGGAACCCCTTGGTACATTGAAGACATAAGAGAGAATTGAGAGCAAAGAAACTATAGTCCATTGTTTTCGGAACTTATGCTTGAGTCTGCATCCCTTTATCCCTTTGAGCACTAGTGTGTTCTTCCCAAGATTTCCTTTTGCTTATGAGCCTGCTATCGAGAGATGGAGGATTGAGGTGGTGGAGGCCCAAGTGGGGGATTCTGTTTCTCCGGTTCGCAGACATGCCGTCAGAGGTTGTACCTTGTAATCTCTTATTTATATTAATAGAAATATCTTTTCCTGTCCAATAATGTGTGTTTGAATGAATATTTTATCCATGGGATTATGTCAAATGCTTGTACATTGTTGATTATATATGCTAGAATAGATCTAACACCATGATATATAGAATGTTTGTATTGTTTACTTGTTATTGAGGAAGTAACATATCAATTCAAGCTAAAGATTGGAAAGATCAACGGGGATCTACTTCAACCATCCGGAATAAGGTATGAGGTCTGATCCTTTAGTGTTAGACATTTAATTTCTATTGCATATTGGAAAGGATTGACTTATGGAGTCAAGCTGCCTGTTGTGGTACCCCAAGCCATAGGAATTTCTCTCCGTAACAGAATTGGCGACTCCGCTGGGGATGTTCCTTTTTCTTTGGGGTTGGGGGCATAATGGGCTTGATATTCTTGACTTGCTCTCTGTTTCTCCCTGTTTCTATGTTGCGTGTTATAGTATGTTCATCCATTGACACTCCCCTTTATTGGTTTGACCCTTGGCCAGCTTTTTACCACTGCCTTCTCTGTATACACAGGTTTTTGGCCAAAAGTCACGTACATACGTGGATTTTTGGCCAAAAGTCGCGTATACATGCAAGTTTTTGGCCAAAATCCACGTATACACTCAGGTTTTGGGCCAAAAGTCGTGTATATACGCAATTGTTCTTTAAACAGTTGTGTACATCCTCCCTTTTGGTGAGTTTGATGTTGTGGGAAGTTGCTGGGTGGGTTGTGAGTGTGGTTGGGTCTTTCTTGGGTTTGTTGTTGTCTGTTGGATGCTTCTTTTGTGACCAAAGACCGCATTTTCATTGATTTTTCTTTGAAAGTAGTTTTAGTCATTTATCCTTTTTGTTTTTCCATTAGTGCATTACTCTTTTTGTCTTGATGTCTTGTTGGGCTTGTCTTTTATACTTGCTGCAGAGACCGAGAGTTTTAGATGACTTTTATTGCATTTTTCATTCTTTTATATTGAAAAATACAAAGTAGTTGCACTCTTAGTTGCATCTTAGATATGGATTTGAGGAGGTACTTGCATTGGATTGCTTGGATGAGAGTTGTTTTTAGGCTTTCATATAGGAAGGATTGCATTGACATTCGGAAAGGAATAAATATTTATGCATCTCATGTAGTGGCATACCCTATTTTTCATTTGACAAATATTGAACTTAGCATTGTTTGTTATGGTGTGCATATTTACTTCACTGCTGAGTCATAACTTCACTAGTTGCACGGCCATTTCCCTTTGAGTAATTACAGCCAATTAAAATCAACACTAAATTAAAATGAATTACACTCTTTTCTTTTCTAGGGTGCACCAACAAGCTTAGGTTTTAGGATCTTGGAATAGTTCATTGTAAGTCAATTCTCCAAGATCACTAAACAACAACATGTATGTGTCTGTCCAGGTGAGTGTGTGAAATCCTTGATATAACCAGTGTTTCTCAGGATCCTCCTCTCAAAAGGGAGTTAAGCACGAGGCAATGTGAGCGGTTATTGATTGGGATGACCCCTAGTCATAACTGAGTAGCACCGAAGATATTTCCAGGATTGTATTCGTATCTAGAGGCTCTTTCGAGAGTTACGGGCTTTGCTACCCTACCCATACGGTCAATCCTGCCTGTGACTATCCGCCTAAGCATTGATTATATTGAGGTGACCTTAGTTGCCTTACCTAGGTTATCGAGGGGGTACTCTGCAGGGGTTATTCTGCAGGTGTCCCGGCCAAGTAGAGGTCAGACAGCACAGTCGCTATATGCGTTGAAGCTGAGGGCCACTATAATTGGTTACGCACCTTTGCTTGTAGTGTATGGGAGTTTCAAGCCTCTCCTAGGCGAGACATACCTACTGAATTCGGGAGCTCACATATCCTCCCCTTGGTTTGCTTGTATTTTGGCTGTAGATTTTCTTAGGAGTGTGCTCTTTGTGCGCTAGTTGGCCTTTGGGATCGTGGTTACTTGAGTATATTTATGCTCTCTTGAGTTCAGGTCCTTTAATTTCAGCATGCCTGGTATCCTATCACCCGTCTTGGTCCTAGTACGTACCCTGGTGTCAGACTTGGGGGCATCACAGCCCCTTACCGTGCTCATAGATTTGGGAATGGTCATCTTCCATCCTCTACTCCATTTGTGGAGGATTTTTTCCCTCCGCTCGATCTTTACACCAGTGGTCACCCTCACTAGGGTGGTAGTGTATGCATGAACGTTGGGTCTACACCTTAGTTTCCTTTTTATGTCTCATCGTTCACTGCATTGTTTCATTTGGGTGTTGTTGTCATGATCATTCCTCCCTATATCCTATAGTTTGGATTATTTATTGACTATTTTGGGTCATTTTGGACTAATATGGTTGTCATGTAGGGTCCACTTTTTGTACACTCTCTTTGAGGTTTCAACCCGTTCATGCTTATCACAGGTATTATGTTTGAACTGGCATATAGGTTAGGATTTCACATCCGCTTACACTTATGCATTGCCTTATGACCGTTCCATCTTAACCTTAGGTACGAACCCATTCCATGGTATCACAAAACCTTCATGCTGCTGTTAGAAGTGGTACTATGTGAATGGTAGAGCTTTCCTATACATGGGTATCCTAGTTAACTCTCCTTTGCATTTGGTACCCATGTTGTGAGTCCTCTCTTAGGTCCGGGAGTCCATTGTATAGTATTGCCATGACATTTCGCAAGAGCCTCATACTCCTCTTGATCTTTTGCTAGCCTATCTCCCTCAGGACTCCCTTATGTCAAGTTGTGAATGCATTATCATGAGCTTTGCCTGCCTTATTGAGCTTTATGTTGGCTCCCCTGACATTACATTTCAGCCATATAGCTCAAGCTTGTCTCATATCTAGCCATGCAAAGCCATTTTTTATATCCTTCGCAGCTTGATTCCCTTTTTACCAGGAGGGGATTTTCCCCCGAGTGTCGATATCCTACACATGTATCCTTGCATTGAGTATAGGTATATTCCACTGCTTGGAACTAGTTTGTTTGCCCTCGTGACACTCGTCTCCTCCTAGTTTGTAACTATAAAGCTAGTTTATTCTTTTTTCAAGATTTTCAAATAACTGAAAAAGTCCAAAACAATCAAAAAACCAAAAAGACGGACAAGGAAAGATGTTATCTTTGGCAGCTGTCGAGTCGTGTCGCCTTCGAACAGAGCATTGTATATCACATCCATTAGTTGGGTTATAGTTTGACTTTAGGAGTTGTACTCATTTATCTGAGTTTATCTCCACCGACTGGTTAAGCTTCCAGTCCCTATGGAGCCTCTGTCGATGCCTCCTGTGTCGCAGAGATGTCCCAGTTTGTATATCGAGTCTATGTTGCCTTCATTCAGTCACTATACGTCGTTATGCTCTTGTTCGAAGGAAGTTGAAACCTAAGTCGAACATTGCTCAGTTATCTTGACTTTGCATGTCGGCCATTCCCGGTACAGTTACTGGTTCGTGCACCTTATGATCGAGTCCTTCCACATTATACAGCTTTGCTGAGTACCTCATGTTGGATGATGGGGGATTCCTTAATGCCCTCCTTCCAGCAGATTTCATCCCATTGACTTCAGATCATTTATTCTGGGATTGGAGTCTAGAGTCATTTTGAGTGCCTTGAGACTTGCAGTCATCAGTGGCAGGTTCTCTCGTCGTCGAAAATTTCTTGGAAATACATCAATGTCCCCTGATCGATGGATCCTTTCAAGTGTTCGACCTCAACACATTTATTCACACTTGTTAGTTTGAACTCTAGTACCTTGATTCCCATTTTCATTATCGGTGGGTAATCTCGCATCTGTTAACGGTATACATTAATGACCGGTAATCAGACGATGGACTACTATGTTTGACCTCGACACCTCTATTCGCATAGTAGGACATGTACTCATAGCGGTTTGTGTAGAAGACTTTCCAGATTGGTGGCATCTCTTATATGCTACCTCCTTGATCGTGCCAGTGTTCATGAGATTTCAGCTATCGTGACTTGATTCCAGTATATGTCAGACATTTCTAGCTAGTGTGGAGATCTTGATCCATTGTATATCTTCAACCATTATAGAGATCATGATCCTTTGTATATCTTCATCTTGGAGATTCTGATCTATGTATATTGTACGTGGTGATGACCACTTATGTGAAATTTTGTATCATGCCTATTCATGGCCATTGTACTCTTATGTATTCGGGACTGCTATATGTATTTGCAGTTATGTGCAGAGTTGTATCATTGTACTATGCTGATTGGGTGGCTGGTCTTCCATTTGGGATCCTTCATCACTCCACTGCTGGGATGGACTTATAATGTATTTCGGCCATCGTATGACCCCTCTAACCTCACACATTAGGGGGCATCTGTTATAGCGGATTTCACCACTCTAGGTGAATCACACTTTGTATGGCCTTCCCCTGTCCCGCTGCAGACTCCTTAGACCCTATGGACCACTTTTTGTCCTTTGATGTTTCCTTGATCATCCCTAAAAACATATGAAAAATTATATATGCAACTTTTAAACCTATAAGCGCGTATATATGCGAATTTGACCACTAAAACCGCGTACATCGGGATGTGTGCATAATCCAAATCCTTTTGGAGTTTTCCTTGACATGGATCCAACTCATTTGACTCCTGGCCTTCCCTATGCCTTGAGATCGCTCGGATTCGACCTTTCATTACCCCTTTGAAAAGCTATATAAGGAACCCCTTGGTACATTGAAGGCATAAGAGAGAATTGAGAGCAAAGAAACTATAGTCCATTGTTGTCGGAACTTATGCTTGAGACTGCATCCCTTTCTCCCTTGGAGCACTAGTGTGTTCTTCCCAAGCTTGCCTTTTTCTTATGAGCTTGCTATCGAGAGATGGAGGATTGAGGTGGTGGAGGCCCAAGTGGGGGATTCAGTTTCTCTGGTTCGCAGAAGTGCCGTCAGAGATTGTACCTTGTAATCTCTAATTTATATTAATAGAAATATCTTTTCCTGTCCAATAGTGTGTGTTTGAATGAATACTTTATCCATGGGATTATGTCAAATGCTTGTACATTATTGATTATATATGCTAGAATAGATCTAACACCATGATATATAGAATGCTTGTATTGTTTACTTGTTGTTGAGGAAGTAACAGATCAATTCAAGCTGAAGATTGGAAAGATCAATGGGAATCTACTTCAACCGTCTGGAATAAGGTACGAGGTCTGATCCTTTAGTGTTAGGCATTTAATTTCTATTTCATATTGGAAAGGATTGATTTCTGGAGTCAAGTTGTCTGTTGTGGTACCCCAAGCCATAGGAATTTCTCTCTATAACAAGCTCAAAGCGAGAAATGGAGAACTCTTCTCTATTCACAAGAAGGTATTTGCTGAAAAAATCAACAACATCCTCCAAGCAAAGTTCAAAATAAAAGCAATAAAACCATAAATTAATGCAGACATGCTGTTAGATCACAAAATTGTTCTTTAGCTCAAATGTATAATTCAAATTCTGGTTAGCCCAGTTGAATAAAATGGGTATGTGAAATTTTCGTTTAGACTATGTGAATGAAAGACAGAATGGAGCTTCTGCATTACTCCATACATAGCAGAGGTATAATGAAAGTCCTCCCTCAGCCCAAATGAATAACATAGATTTCAATAAAAGTCCTCCATTAGTTCAACTGATAGCAAATGTTTACTGATATATACAAGATGAAATCGACCGTGTTCACAATTTAGATCAAAACAACTTGGATCAATTATATACAATCTACTCAAAGACATTGGTCTGCATATTCTCTTCTCTACCTGTATACAAAATATAGCCATTACCAAGCATTTAACTCAAATTTGTCAGGAAGGAATGGAGCATTTACATCCATAAATGTACTTGTACAGACTGGTAGAATGTCATTAAAGTACAAATACAAGGCCCAAATACAGACCTGGATGCAATGTGAAACTTAAAAGGGAATTGCAAAGAATTTCTCATATCCCAAAAGTCCTATCTAGAGATTAGGATGGTTACTATATTATAGAGATGTATCCTGGAGGTGGCAAGTGGCAAGTGCAGGGCCGTGCAGGTGTGCGACTGAGTGCATGGTGGTATAGATGGTAATCGGTGGTAGAGATGGCTAATGGTTGCAGATGGTGCATGTAATTCTGAGCAAGTCTCAGTAAGTGAAAGAGATGGCAGAACAATCAGAGCATTGGACAGAACAATGCGAAAAAGGAAAAGTTGTTAACTGTGCGTTATGTTGCAAGCATAGACACGTATGTATGATCAAGGAAACTAAGTTAATGCTGCTGACGTTATCCCGCCGCCGGGTCTTGGGGCACAAAGTCCCATGCCTACATCACCTATATAAACCAATAAAAAACAAGATAAATCAATATTTGAATAATTCCCAAAAAAAAATTAATACAAACTATAGGAAAAATTATATGATTTTGTTAAAGTTGCAACAAATTACTTCAAATAATCGCCTTGAGTGATTCATATATATCCCCTCTGGCGAGGACATGATAACTAACAACATACCTAATATACACGTCATATTTTAGGTGATAATATTTCATAATAATCGTCAAAAATTGGGTTTAAACACTTTTAACTAATATATATATAATATTATATTATAATTAATATTTTATAATAACCGTTAGTCTTATAACTTTTAACTAATATCATAACTAATATTAATATTTAATACATTATTATATTATAATTAATATATTATAATAATAATAGTATACACCATAAAAGTCAAATAACTTTTAAGATGGAATTGTGTATTAAATTGTGTTTCCTTATTTTGGGTGAAAACACTACTTGTCCTCATAAATTGATTTTAATATAAAGTATATATTTAAGGTAGCTTTGATCAAAGTGAAATAACCCTGGAAGATTCCATAAAAGTGAAATAGTATAGAAAATTGGCTACATGGCATTTTTTATTATTTTCTTTAGGAGGCCCATTTTTCATCCAAATTTCCTCTAATGCATATCCAATTTTATTATCATTATTTTTTCCTTTATTGTTCTACTAGAATAAATTGCTTCTTAGACCAAGATTATGTTATCCAAAAAAAAATATTACAAAAATATGTCCTTGGTTGGGATAGATGATAAAGGGGAGGATATTCTTCAACGTGGAAAAGAGGATTTTGGAGAAGATATTATATGAAACTTTGAAAAGAGAAATAGGTTTGAATCTAGGAAATGAGGAGGGGTTCGAAAATTTTGGAATTAAATTTAAAAGGAGGATTTAATAGCTCCCCCTAATCGAGTTGTATTCCTTTGAGCATAAGATAGCATTCGGGCCTATGGTAATTTTTTATTATGTTCCAACAAATCCTATAGAAATGGACTAAAAAACCATATGGACCTGGGGATTTATCGAGTTCCATCTCCTAGATGACTATATTTATTTATTCTACTCATATATCTTTGATCAACTTGAAATTAATTTCCTACAATATAAAAGGAGGAGTATCATATAGAGCTTCTTGTTGAGCCTCTAATCTATTCACATATTCCTCTTGATAAAGCTCACTGGAAAAGGAGAATGTATCGGCCTTGATTTCTAGGAAATCTTGCATCAATTTGACAGTATTATATTTGATCTCTTTCATAGCCTTGAATTGGAGCTTCACTAGCATTTGATTATATAAGTATTTAGCATTATGGTCTCCTGACTTAATAAAGAGGCTTCACGATTTTAATATCAAGAATTCCTCATCTTTCTTCACTTTATTTTGCATATTCTCTTGAATCCTTTCTTCCATTTTCCTATCCTCCTTATTTACTATCTTCGTTTCGAGAGTTTGATGCAAAATTTCAAGTTCTTTTTAGGATTCTTGTCTTTTTAAACATGGGTTTGGACACAAGGGTTTCACCTAAAATTTGAACTTCCTTTTTACTACCCCCATATTTTCCTCCCAAACATAGAAGGGTTATCATGCCACTTCCTCAGACCATGCTTTCAAAACAATATTATAAAATTCATCCTTCTTCCCCCATGTGGAATGAAATTTGAAAGGGATATGCCCCATATCTGGGGTGGTTTCAATCAACGGAGAGATAGGGAAATGATTGTAGATGTTGGACGACGAGACTTTTGAGGAAAAATGATTCTTCAGAGGAATAGGGATCTATTATTTAAAAACCTTCCAATTCTAACTGTGACATATCCTGAATATCTTGTTCAACTAGGTGAACGATCAATTCTTTGGATTTAAATATATGAAATCCCACTTCTGAATAAGGTCGTCTTCTTGTTTCCTAAATGGATCCCTTACAATGGACCCTCCTCTTTTATACCCTATTTATAGGATTATATTTAGATCCCCATTAATAATCAGATCGAAAGGAGGTTCTTTATCTGGCTAGTCTAATAGAGAGTTCCAACATAGATTTTTTTCTAAATATTGAATTGGCATGCATATGTTTAGAATGGATAACTTTTGATTGCCTTTGATCTCCAATAGTGATGATGGGATCAAATGCTGAGATAACTGGTATCTAATCAGTTTTATCTTGGTGGAGTCCCATAGGGTTGCAAGACCCCTTGAAATTCCACGAGAAATGATTTCTAACCCTTCACTTTTTTACAAGTATTATTTTATTTGAGGAGGAAATTTACTTCCTCCATTTTTTGCCTCTTAGATTAGGAGGATGGTCAACTGATCCACCCTAATTAGATATCTGGTGTCTTTTGTTTTTCATTCCCATACCTATATTGTTCTTGGAGATTATTTTCATCTTTTACTTCTTGTGGAACGAGAACCCCCTCAGGCTCTAGGGGTTTTTTCTTTCCTAGATTAATATTCCCTCTGCCTGATTTGTTGATAATTTTCTCTACAGTTGGATACACTCCTATATCTTTTTCACGTTCCACCTCCTCTTCCCTTTTCTCTTTCTCCAATTTTCTCCCCTTTTTGCTACATGGTTTTGAATTTGACATTTATTCCTTTGATGCATTCCCTTACAAATATGGTTCTTTGAATATAGCCCTTGAAGGCTCTGTTCGAGAGGCTACTACATCCCTTTGTTTTGTTATTTCTCTTATGAGATCCTTTTATCCCTAAGGCTCATTGATTTGGGATTCCTACTCTTCCCAGGCAAGAGTTGTGTATTTATTCTAGGTGTGTGGATTCTAGGTGGATGGTTGTTGGTTGTTTTGATGTACTCTTTTTTTTACATATAATCTAATATAACTTACAAAAAAAATATTAATATATTTTTAATTACATTTTAAGAAAAAAAATTTACCTCTTTTACATTTTAATGAGTATGATATAAATAAAAATAAAATTATTTACTATTCGAAAATAATTTTAAATGATTTTTTTAATAGAGTGAGGTATTTTATATTAATGAAAATAAAAGGGTTTGTAGCTTAACTGTCCATCCTTCCAAGACAAAATGATAGACAAATAAGTCCAAATTTGTTCCAATGTTTTCTTCTTTCCAACTATAGTATTGCATATCTACTAAGTTTTTAAAATTTTCCTACTATTATCTACTACAAAGCTTGTATGCTCCCTCAAACATTTTCCCAAGATTAAAATAATTTTACAAAACATTTAATAACAATTAAAAACATGTTTGCATTCCCCTGGATGGACATTCCATACAACCTTCTTCAGTGACTAGAAAGTGGTGCTTTTGTATCATTTCTCTTCAAGAATTATTTTCACATATATGATCCCCTTGAGTTCCACTTGATCTATAGGATGCTTACCATACGAGCTCCTAGTAACTTACCTATGCATAGTGAACTGCCTTCGATAATTCTCATTGATGTTGTTAGTACAATACCCAATATTCATGTTCACAGGGGCTCAAAGCAGGCAATCGAGGGATAAAATTCATTTTTTAACTCTAATGGAGTAGCGCTTAAGTGTTAGATATAAGCTAAGTGCTAAAAGGGTTAGTGCTCGAGTGCTAGTCATACATGACCAAAAAAAAATTGAAATTGGCGTGCGAGCACTTAACTCAATCGACCATGTGATCAATGATTGGGACCAAAGGCTAAGTTCAAAGTGAGCTTGAACCAATTGGAAGAACAATCAATTGGAAGAGACCGATCAACATTTGACATTGATTTAGGCTTGTGAATCTATTTGAAGGATAACTAAATGTGCACACACCTAAAATTATTAACTACCCAAATGACATGGTGAAATCTTGTTTATTTAGGATCCTGAAGGTTGTTTCCTCAAACCACTTTCCTAATGATCCGAAAATCGCCTTATGACAAGACCATAACTAGACATGATGGCACTAGAGCTAACCAACACGTGTATCGCGAAAGGATAAACACATAGATGCAGGCCAATGATCCATAATTAAATAAATTCTATGTCACCATTGAAAATCCAATGAGAGGGGGCCAAATGGCTCAACATTTATTGTGTGAAAAATCAAATTGAAATAATCGTGAAGGCATAGAAGACTCCCATTTTTCAAGCGAATCCATATATGATATATGAAGTTGTAAAACCCAAATTCTAAAGTCGAACGATGAAAAAAATGGTATATTTTGAATCGACCACTTGTTATTTTACTATATTTTCCTTTCACACTCAAGTGTGGTCATTATCTATAACCCAACTATGTTTGGTATTGGAAAAAATACACACCCATATGATGAACACCTAATAGATACCCACGGTGACCTATTTGACAATTTCCTCTCAATTCTTGATCTACATAAAGCCATTTTTAATGAACAAACAAGATTCAAGGAATCCCATGATTCCCTACATCTATGGGGATCGAACTTGGCCCTAGTTGTTGTACCAAAGACTTATTATTTCCCCAAGTGTGTCACCTGGTCCGTCTAAAACTATTCATCTAAAAGAAGGAAATTATGACCTCAAACCAAACCATAGTCATATGCCATGTCACCAAGTAATCAATTCATCAAATGGTGTATAATATTGACATCCCAAACTTCTAGACTATAGATGAAAATCCTTTTGGAGGTAAATTTCAATCTCATATCCAATCAAAGAAAATCCTACTTCTCAAGGGTCTCTTATCTCAAGATGCTCAGAATTAACATTTTTCCAGACATTACCAAGCAATCAATTTCCATGGTATGCCAACTACTAGGGTATGACCATTATAGGGTGGTTGTTGCCACTATGTTAGAATTATTTCCCAACATTTGTTCCCCTTCGGGAATTCGTATTGTTAAATATGACTATGCACGGTTTCTAACTGACATGATATATGATCAAATGTCAAATTTACCTTCCTTGAGGTACTTCATATATCAATCCTACCTCTCATATCTAATATTATATCATCAATATCAATATTTCCAAGATTTAGGTCTTCAAATGACATATGATTACCCATCGAAGTTAGCGATTGATTGGACCCACAAGGTAAGAGGGAAACCAAAAAATACAATTTTCGGTGATTTTATGAACAAGGTTGTGTTTATTGTTTACAATATGATGCATGGTAGTCCTCCCCCATGTATATTCTCTGAATACAAAAGGTTATTGAAAATGAGTCAATACGCATGAGTGGGGGATTAGTTCATGTGTGAAGATTACATAGAAATCAGGATCTATGGTTCTGAACTAGAACCCTGCTCGTTGTTTTATTTTTTAACTCCAAGAATATTTTCTTTGGAGTACATCAAACAAATATTTGACTAATATTTTATCCACTTTATTAAGAATAAAATCCCCATTACTTTCAAGCTACCAAAGGAAGTGGGATTTTTTATCCTCAAAACAAGAACAACGCAATAAATTGTTGAAGACATGTTAAAGGGGATTAGTGTCCCAAAGGGAACAAAATTGATGTATGATCCTCATAGGAACATATCTAGCAAAATGTATAAGGTTAAGCTAGCAGAATATATTCATCAACCTAATGAGAAACTAGCAAAAATTAACAACCTAAAAACTTGGGATGTGGTTAAGAATATTATGCAAGCAGACAATAAACATTAGTCACGTGTCATCCAAAATCCATAGAAGTAGGAGAGTGGGATTAAAATATCAGTGGTAGAGAAAAATAAAATATGGATATTGATAAGAAAATCCTAGACCAGCCTAGCAACAAGAAAAGGAAGGTTGAGTTACAAGGAACCATAATTGAACACCAAGGGAAAGAGGCCACCTCTAGTAGACCTAATATCATTTTTGAACAATTTCCCACAATGTCTTTACCCTCAAAGGAACATAATCTTCTGAACAAACTACTCCAAAAGAAAAATATACTCTTATATTTTCCCATTACATGCATATCAAGAATAAAAAATTTCAAGTAAAGACGAATGTGTATCCTAAGACATGGAATTCAAGTGGAGAACATTGCAGGTTTCTTTCTAATTTGGATATGAAATAAGGAATTTTTAGGATGGTTGTCTTGGATCCCACAACAATGCAAGTGCCAAGAACTGTAACCGACTATGAATCTAATCAATTCACTATAGATATAGATGCACTTGATACTACATATAACATTGATTGGAATGGACATACATGGAATATGATATTCATAGATGTGATAAAGTAAACTATTCACTCCAATAAGATCCAATACATAGTGAGAAAGATTGAAAAGAAGTTAAAGAAAGAGAAATTGCCTAACAAAGCCAAGCATATGAGAAATACTGATCTTGAAAAAAATTGTGGAATCAAGTGCAAATCCTAGTAACCATGCACATATTCAATCCTTAATAAAAGACAAGGATACAAAAATGTAGGTACTAAATAAAAATATTAAACTCCCTAGAACAAAGAATGCACAAACACCTAAACTATAGGCAGTGCAGGAAGAAAAAAAAGTACATGTATAAACAAATACAAGAATACAAAGAGAAGTTTGAAAAAATTCAAATATAAAATAGTGACCTTAAAGAAGAAAACCTCAAATTGATGGTTTCCATAAGTACTAAATCAGAGTATGCACCATCTAATACTACAGGTCATTTAGCTAATATCGTGGCATATATAAATCTAAAAGAGGTATACTTGAGAACTCTAAAAGATAAACTCGAGAAGAAAGATGAGGAGATATTGATTCTATGTGATATAGTAAAGATGAGAGACTACATTGTTGAAGAATTCCAGGATGCAAATACAAAATTAAAAAAACAAGTAGATCAAGAAGCAAAGAGAATGGCAGTAAGGGCTACTCCAAAGGGGGCTAAACAACTAGTATGGGACCAAATAGCTATAAATTTGACAATACTAGAGCTACTTTGTAATTTTCCAAGATGAATATGTGTGTTGGACACTATTTCAATGTAGGATATCAAAAGAATTTGGAATGAAATAGAAAATAATCTAAATGTTGCAATTGCAGTGATAAACATCCTAAATGCCAAAACCAATGAAGAATTAGAAACCCTAGGTGTAAGAGACAAAACTGCAAAGGGGAAAAGACTATTATTGAAGAAACCATGGTCATTAAAAATAAGAGTTTGGTACAGAAATATCAAGGAAAGGTTAATAAATTGTCAAGGGATATGTCCTCATTGAAAGATATCTTTACAAATATACTAGATCAGATCAAGGCTTAGCTTCTCCCTAGGATGGAAATGGGGACCTGTACCCCAAAGAGAAGTACGATAACATGTTAATTGAGTGTATAAACAATGATACAAGGTTTCCAAAGATGAAAGGAGTCATAAAGGGAAATGTGATAATGAAAAAGTTACCTAATGACTTTGATCTACTGGCACGTTTGAAGTTCATATTCAAAAATATGCCTCCCCCCACCTGCATTCATTTTATAGACTTAGACATGGTAGTAAGGAAAATGAGGGGCCATTCTTATCCAATGGGAAAAGCAAGGATGGTGTGGAAAAATATGAATTCTTATCACTAGTAACATAAACAGGACAAGGATCACCCAACACATCCTCCTCTTATGCAACTCAATAGCGCTAAACTGGAAGTTCACTAGGAGGTTATTCTCAATAATAAATTATATTCAAATACAAGATTCCCTTACTTTCAAGAATAAGAAAATAATAAAAAGGGATAGTGGGTCATAATCAAAGGCATCGTCAATTTTTACAGCAAAGCATAATTATTTGAGGGTTGAATACCAAATGGTGCTTATAATACTTCAAGAGAAATGTATTTTATGTTGTAATGCTCCTTAGATGCAGACATTCTTATGTCTGTTAGTTTGTAAATTATACAGTTTATGTGATTACAAATCCTTCTATCTCTTTTAGATTCGTATCTACCATGAATTTATCTAAATGATATGAAGGATCAGCTGGTGCAGATTACGATGTAGTACTAGTCTTCTAGAAACCAACAATTTGAGGTTTTCTACTTTAAGGTCATTGTTTTTTTCTCCAAATTTTTCTTTGTATTCCTTCATTTGTTTATACATCTTCTCTTTTTCTTCCTACACTATCAATAGTTTGGGTGTTTGTACATGCTCTATTCTAGGGGATTTGAGATTTTTCTTTAGTACTTGAATTTATGTATCATTTTATTTTATAAAGAATTGAATAGGTGCAAGGTTGTTAGAATATGCACTCAATTCCACAACCTTTTGTTCAAGCTCAGAAATCCTCAACTGCTTGGATTTGTTATCCATTTTCTCTTTCTTTAACTTCTTTTCAATCTTTCGCATTATGGTTTTGAGCTTATAATTGGATTTATTAGTCAACTTTAACACATCTTTGAATATCATCTCCTTTGTCTGTCTATGTCAATCAATCTTATATGTAGGACTAAGTGCATCTATATCTATAATGAATTGAGTATCTTTATAGTATGCTATAGTCCGTGGCACTTTTGTTGTTGTGGGCTCCAAGAAATCCATCTTAAAAATTCCTTCTTTCATATCAAAAGTATAAAGAAACCTATATTGTTCTCCACTTGAAGTCAATGTATTAGGATACAAATCCCTCCTTACTTGAAGTTTGTGATTATTGATCTACATGAAATGGGAGAGCATACATGATTTTTCTTTTGGATTACTTTGTTTAGAAGATGATGCTCCTTCTTATAGAAGATTTATTATGAGAGTTTGTTCTACGGTGAGAGAAAGTCTATTAAAGGTGGCATCTTTCCCTTCGTGTTCAATATTATGGTTCCCTATAACTAAACACTTCTTTTCTTGTTGCTAGGTTGTTCTAGGATTTTCTCACTAGTCTCCATATCTTACTATATCTCTACCACTGATATTTAAATCTTGATATCCTACTTTTATGGAGTTTGGATGACCTGTAATTATTGTTTATTTCTACTTGCATAATCTTCTTAACCTCATCCCACATTTCTAGGTTAGCAATTTTCTATTTTCTCATTTGGTTGATGAATATACTTTTCCAGCTCAACCTTCTATATTTTCTCAAAGATGACCCTATGAGGATCATAAATCCATTTTTTTCCCTTTGGGAAACTAAACCCCTTTAACATGTCTTCAACAATTGATTGTGGTGTTCATATTTTTGTAATAGAAGGTCCCACTTAATTTGGTAGCTTGAAATTAATGGGGATTTTATTCTTATAAAAATGGATAAAATCTTAGTCAAATATTTGTTAATGTTTAATCCAAATAAAATATTCATGGATTTAGGAAAGCGGGCTAGGGTTATAATTCAAAACCATAGATATTGATTTCTGTGTAATCTCCATACATCACCTAATCCCCCACCCATGTTTCCAGACTCATATATAGAAACTTTTGTATTCATAGAAGATCATTGGGGGAGGACTACCATGAAATAAAGTGTAAATAATAAACATAACCTTGTTCACAAGATCACTAAAACCTGTATTTTTTGGCTTCCCTCTGACCTTGTAGATCCAACCAGTCATTGAATTCCATGGGTAATCATCTAGCATTTTAAAATCTAAATCTTGGAAAGATTTAGATTGGTGATATAATATCAAATACAATAGGTAGGATTGATATCTGAAGTACTTCAAGGCATCTGAATTTGTCAATTGGTCATGCATCATGTCAACTAGAAACTATGCATAGTCATATTTGGAAGTCTAAATTCCTAAAGGGAAACAAATGGTGGATAAGAGTCCTAACACATTGTCATCAAAAACCCTATCATGGTCATACCCCAGTAGTTGGCATACCATGGAAATTTCTTGCTTGGTAGTGTTTGGAAAAATGGCAATTCTATAAGGCGGTGGACCCTTTGGAAGTTCAACATATTAAGTTAGGAGAACCTTGAGAAGTGGTTTTTTCTCTTCTTGGATAGGGAATAATTGAACCCCAAAAGAATATTAATCTATATATATCAAGTATATGATGACATGCATATCTAACATTTGACGAATTACTTCCTTGGTGACAAGGCAAATGACTGTCATTTGGTCTTAGGTCACAATTCCCGTCTTTTCAAATGAATAGTTTTGATGTACTAGGTGAAAATTTTGGCGAAAGTATTTACATGTTGTACTACATATAAGTACAAATTCAATTCCCATGGGTGTAGGGAATCACATGATTACTTGAATCTAGTATGTGTGTTGGAAATGGCTTTGTGCATGTTGAGGATAAAGAGAGAAAGGTCAAATAAGTCACCCTAGGTATCCATTAAGCGTTCATCACTTATGTCTGGATTTTTTCCAATATCATACACAGCTAGGTTATGGATAGTGGCCATATCTGAGTGTAAAAGGAAAATTTATCAAAATAATAAATTGTTGATATAGAATAGCCATTTTTTTGGTCAATCAACTCCGGCTTTAAGGCTTCACAACTTTACATATCAATTGCATCTTCTCTTGAACATTAAGAGTCTTCCATGCCTTCACAAGTAATTTCAATTTGAATTTTTTGCGCATTAACTATTGAGAAATGTGGCACCCTCCCATAGGATTTTCCATGGTGACATGGACCTTATTTAATTATGGACCATTGGCCTATATCCATGTGTCTATCCTTTAGCTTTCCACGTGCTACTTAGTCATCATGCCATCATGTCTTATAATAGTCTAGTCATAAGGAAGTTTCAAGCTCACAAGGAAAGTGGTTTGAAGAAACAACGTTTAGAAGCCTAAATAAATGAGATTTTCCTATATCATTTAGGAAATTTATAATTTCCAGTGCATGTGGATTTACTTATCCACTGTTTATATGCACAAACCTAGATGAACACCAATTATTGATCAGGTTCTTTCAATTGATCATGATTCCCACTAGTTCAACCCCCTTTGAGCTTAGCCTTTGGTCCCAGTCCTTGATCACGTGGTCTATTGAGTTAAGTGCTTGAGCGCAAATTTCAAAAAAGACTTTGGTTCATGTTCTAGCACTTGGATGCTAACCTTTCTAGATCCTAGATTATATTTAACATTTGGGTGCTACTCCATTATAGTTAAAAATTCAATTTTGTCCCTTGATTGCATGTTTGAGCCCTTGTGAACGTGAATAATGGGTAATGTACTAACATGTGGTGTATATACCTATTTCAAGAGAGTGACTTTGTTATTGAGATGAAAGAGAAAGGGGATTAATTCCCCCGAGAGGGAAAGATACTATATATTCAAAGGTCTGTCTACACAAAAGAAGCTTCCAAAGGCTACAAATTGGGAGATGGCCATGCAAAAAAAGACAGCTATATGATCCAAGAGCTAAAGCTCCAATAATGATTTCAAAATAATGCAATGGGGACAAAGCTTCAAATTATGGGGCATAAGCAACATGATCCAAAACAAAAGAAGTGACCTTGATCTAAAAGTAGAGAGAGTGAGGCCAAACTTTTTGAATCGTAAGGAAATTGATGACGTAGTTAACAACTCAAAGGAGTAAAAGGAATAATAAGATAAGGAAAATAGACAATGGAAGGTAAAATGTGTTGATAAGCTCAAAATTCAAACTTGAACTAGTGTTGGTAAGGAGCCCTCTTGAGATTTCCAATGTCACAAACACACTAGAATCATGCACGCAATAACATCCATGAAACCATAGGGATTGTAGGGATGGAGCAAGGATGACCTCTATATAAAACATAGCCCAATATAGGAGGTGTGATTAACCTACATACAGAGGGAACGATGGGAAGAGAATCCATATCAAGGATTTGATTGCAGAGGAGCGCATGCAAAGAGTCTCATGAATCCTCATGGATGTACTCGCGACACAAAATCATAATGATGAAAGGGGTATATGAGTGGGTTTCAAACTTATGGGATTGCAAGAATGCATATACCCCCTTCATTTTCTATGATTTGTCCTTTTCTCATGGTGCTTCCCCTTTTGGATAGGTTGTCAGTTCAACTGTTTTTATTTCTAAGGACATTATAGCACTACACCCAATGGAAGGTCTTCAAAATGAGTGTGTCTCTCTCGTAGATATCTAAGAATGATCAATGAGTCGCCAATAATTATGAGAGTTTTATTCATATTTTATTTGTTATTTGTACTCCTTTCCATAATGCTTGATTTTTATTTTGGTCAATTATTTCTTCCCCAATTCTCAAAGCATAAGAATGTTCCTTATTTCCTTTTAAAAAAACTCACCACCTATCGTCCCTAATTTTAAATGAAATTTTAATATCTTACAATATGTTAGTTATTTAAAAATTGTAATAATTTTGGAAATTTCATTAATATATTTTTATTTAAAATAACAAAAAATTATCTTTATTATTTTAAAAAATTAAAATAATTAATATTTAAAAACCAAAATATAATTGATTTTAATTTTAATGAAAAAACCAAAATAAAAATAAAAGTATTCTTATTTTATATATCTTAACGACATCCCAGTACTAAAGTTCTGCACACAATTTCCAAAATCTTCGCCTTGAGGGAGACTATGAACTAGGATAAGGTGAGGTTCACATATCCGAAGAGCAAAAACAAAGAATAGCCAAAGTTGTGTTGCTGAAAATTCCTTCCATCCTCCATGAATGCTGAATCAGACAATAGCATTCAACGTTGATTGTGGCCCATCATCTCTCCACTATAAAATTAGAGTATGATTTTAAATTTTATTATTATTATTATTATTTATTAGTCAACACATAGTTATGTAAATATATTTTAGAAATTTTTTATTATTTTTTTAATAATTATTATTATATTTATTTATTTTTTATAATTTATTGAAGTTGTAAATTTTCAATGTATAAATAATTGTATTTTTTCTACATATATTATTAATTTATATGTGTAATTATATTAAACCAACATAGATTCATCTTAACTCTGGTTCAATCAAGTACAAAGAGGGATCAAATCTCTTTAGGTGCAAACCACCTGTAGAGTCCTAAACCAACATAGATCCATCTTAACTAATTCAATCAAGTACAAAGAGGGATCAAATCCCTTCAGCTGCAAACCGCTTGTAGAGTTGTAAACTTGAGGAAAGGTTTTATTATTAAGGGATTTGATCCCTCTCAACACTTCATAGAGACAAAGTTAAAATGGATCTATGTTGGTTTAATTTTTTCTAAAAATTGTTTTAAACATTGTTCTCATTAATTTTGTGTGTGTATGAGAGAGAGAGAGGGAGAGAGAGATTATTGAAATCCTTTGTCAATAATGTAGTGGATACATTGAGACTAATTTTAATTTTGATTAATTTAGCTTCATAAATTGAAGGTGGGTAAAGATATATATTTAATTTGTAAATGCTTTTTACAATCTCAACTCTGACATGGATAAGTTGGTGAATGCAGGGATTCACCTTCATGAAGGATTTTAATGTTCAAAGGAAATGTTCCTTGTGTTAACCACCTTGTTTTCCCTACTATGGGGTATCCAAGAATTAAGGTCGGTGATCCTTTATAAATATATGATAGTAGCAAGAAAGACATCAAGAAATTGACATCAATTTACCAAATATACTATATATTCCTCACACTCCTATCTAGTTATGGATTGTAGAAAGGCGAAGGTCACTCCAATGTGTGGGATGAATTGGTTTTCCAATGGATTAATATTTGTCTTATCTAATGTAGAGGGTGATTTTTGCATTTAGCAAAAAATGTTAAAAGTTTCTCGAGCATTATTCTCCTTGATCTTATATGATTTGAATCTCAATGAGACCATATCCATGGAACACAACAATTGTTACAATTGTTGTTGCATTATCTAGGCCCTGAAGGACTTGTGAAAGGCATTAAAGTATGCTAAGAGGGTTGTGGAAGAAAATATGGTATTGTCACCTATTTAGTGGCCCTACACTAGAATTGATGGAAGGGTGAGTTTGTCTACGAGACTAACAAGGGTTCAAGACCAATGTGCAATCAATACTAGAGAACACATTCTTAGTTTGAGAGAGTGGGATATAAAATTATTGCCTTCAAAATTATTATCTAAATGAAATTAGAAGTAGAGATGGATTACACCTAAGAAAAATAGTCAAGTCATTCATTGAATTATGTGGACACTAAAACTGATTTTGAAACCAAATGTTTTGTTTCCTTTTCAATTCATTTTTATAGAATGTAGTAAGTATGTTATTAAAGGTTTTGCAATATAAAATGTGTATTTTTAAATATGAAGTAGATTATAGTTGGAATAAATATGAGGACTTTGAATGTAAGTTTTTTTTTTTAAATTTATTGGTTTTGTTTCCTTTTCGATTCATTTTATAGAATGTTGTAAGTATGTTATTAAAGATTTTGCAATATAATATGTGTATCTTTAAATATGAAGTACATTATAATTGGAATAAATATGAGGAAAAGTGGCTACCTAAAATGTAAGTTTTTTTTTAATTTATTTTGGAATATATATATGTATTAAATAAAAAATTAGAGTATGATTTTAATTTATTATTATTATTATTATTATTTATTAGTTCGTTACGAATAAGTATATTCACACATAGTTATGTAAATATATTTTAGAAATTTTTTATAATTTTTTAATAATTATTATTATTTTTTTTATTTTTTTATAATTTACTAAAGTTGTAAATTTTTAATGTATAAATAATTGTATTTTTACTAAATATATTATTAATTTATATGTGTAATTATATTAAACCAATATAGATTCATCTTAACTCTGGTTCAATCAAGCACAAAGAGGGATCAAATCCCTTGAGGTGCAAATCACTTGTAGAGTCCTAAACCAACATAGATCCATCTTAACTGATTCAATCAAGTACAAAGAGGGATCAAATCCCTTTAGGTGCAAACCACTTGTAGAGTCCTAAACTTGAGGAAAGGTTTTATTATTAAGGGATTTGATCCCTCTTAACACTTCATAGAGACAAAGTTAAAATGGATCTATGTTGGTTTAATTTTTTCTAAAAATTGTTTTAAACATTATTGTCATTAATTTTGTGTGTGTGTGTGTGAGAGAGAGAGAGAGAGAGAGCGAGAGAGAGATTATTGAAATCCTTTGTCAATAATGTAGTGGATACATTGAGACTAATTTTAATCTTGAATATTTTAGCTTCATAAATTAAAGGTGGGTAAAGACAAATATTTAATTTGTAAATGCTTTTTACAATCTCAACTCTGACGTGGATAAGTTGGTGAATGCAAGGGTTCACCTTCATGAAGGATTTTAATGTTCAAAGGAGATGTTCCTTATGTTGACCAACTTGTTTTCCCTATTATGGGGTATCCAAGAATTAAGGTCGGTGATCCTTTATATATATATGATAGTAGCAAGAAAGACATCAAGAAACTGACATCAATTTACCAAATATACTATATATTCCTCACACTCCTATCTAGTTATGGATTGTAGAATGGTGAAGGTCACTCCAATGTGTGGGATGAATTGGTTTTCCAATGGATTAATATTTGTCTTGTCTAATGTAGAGGGTGATTTTTGCATTTAGCGAGAAATGTTAAAAGTTTCTCGAGCATTATTCTCCTTGATCTTATATGATTTGAGTCCCAATGGGACCATATCCATGGCACTCAACAATTGTTGCGATTGTTGTTGCATTATCTAGGACCTGAAGGACATATGAAAGGGATTAAAGTATTCCAAGGGGGTTGTGGAAGAAAAGTATGGTATTTTCACCTATTTAGTGGCCCTACACTAGAATTTATGGAAGGGTGGGTTTGTCTACGAGACTAACAAGGGTTTAATACCAATGTGCAATCAATACTAGAGAACACATTCTTAGTTTGAGAGAGTGGGATATAAAATTATTATCTAGATGAAATTACAAGTAGAGATGGATTACACCATAGTATATTGTAATCTTTAGCCAAATGTATGGTGGCCCACCTCAACTTCTCTTCAACCATCATAGAAACTCTTCTACACTCTATGGGTACCTTCATGTATTATGTCTCCTCTTACTTACCTTAAACATCCATGGATTACACCACTACTACCCATCATATGCATCATCTTGGAGCCTCTTTGGACCACTTTATTACCACTATTGACTATAGCAATATTGCTTCTATAAACTTGGTACCGTAGACATGAGTATCCCATCCTTTTTTTTTCAACTTTTGTTATTCTATGTTTTATTGTTTTGTCATTTTATTAAATAAATATGTTTCAAGTATGTGATTTAGTACGATTGTGTACCATCTGTCAAGTAAACCCTCCATAGGTTTTTGTCAATCGTTGGTTCTCATTCCTCCTGTCTCAGGAAGGATGAAGCATATTGGTGAGGTCTTTGTGCCTTGTGTATCTTCGATGCCTGAATTTCTGGGATCGTTGATGCCCTCTGATGGGTTTGCGACAGTTTCTCCTGTTTCTGGCTAGGTGGAGAAGCATGGAGGAGTTTCTATGCCTTCTCTTGATTGTTTTGTTAATGAGTCGTGTTCATTCGTGAACATTGTGGTTTTGGGTCCAGGGCTGAGGTTTGTGTGTGATGATCCTGATCTAGAGGAGGCGATGGGATTTTATTTGGGTTTTGAATCTGTCGAGGGTTTAGGTTCTGCATTGCCGAGCGACGGGCTAGTAAAGAATTTGGTGGGGGTTTTTGGTAAACCTGGCGATGGGATTAAATGTATGCGTTCATCGCCTCTGTCTGATAACATGGGGGTTTTCGATGTATAGAGTCCTTCGTTGAGATTGGAATCCTATTCTATTCCCATTGTTCATAAGCGCAAGAACACACCTGTTCATAAAGTGGAACTTTTCCTGTTAGTTGTTAGTGAAGACATTGCTCTGAACAATATTGTGCTTACTAATGCTCTAATATTGGTGGGAAGATTTGGTGGGTGTAGAGTCTGTTTAGAAGGGGTTAAGAACTAGGTTTTTGATTCCTAGAAGGATGTCGTTTCCAGCCCTGATATTTTTGTTCTTCCTTGGGGGTGGTTAGCCTTCAAGTTCCAGAATGAAGAAGATGTTGCTCAGATTTTGGACGATGTCTGGAAATGGGATTGCTCCAGTTTGTTGCTCAAATGTTGGACACCACTTTTCGATCTGCAAATAGAGAGGTATGATTCAATTCCCATCTGGGTGAAGCTTCCAAATTTACCTTTTGAATTCTGGTCTTTGGAATTCTTTAAATTAATTGGAAATACCTTGGGGACATTTCTGGAGGCTAATTTATCTTTTTAAGCCTCAGGGGTTTGTTGTTTGGGGAAGGTCTTGGTATTAATTGATATCCGAAATGGAATTGCTTTTGATATTGTTATTAATCATGGGGAGTTTGTATTCAGTCAATCTCTAGATTATGTGGGGGTGCCTTTCAAATGTAATAGGTGTCATGGTTATGGTCATTTGGTTTCTTAGTGTCATCTTTCCATTTTTAGGAATCATCGTGATGAGGCTATTCAAAAGCCTAAATCTGTTTGGAGGGTTAAAAATCCCGGGTCGCCTCATGTTGGCATTTGTTATGTTGAGAAAACAGATTTGATGGCATCTGTGGATGAGGGTTTGGATTTATCTCTTGTTGGGGAGGATTTTGGTCCTCTGAATTCTTGTATTCAAACTCTTAAACCCCTCAAGTTATCCCCTTTTAATGGTGTGGATCTGCATTGGAATTTGAAGGTCTTTGATGGTAGGTCAGAAGAAGTTTTTAAGTCTGTTTCTTCTTTGGGGAATTTGGGGTTCATTTCTCCTATTAATGAAAAATTTACAAGCGGATTTGGTTATTTTCTTAGGTCATGTTCTAAACTGGCGGGGGGTTGTCTTTTAAAATCTAGTGTTGGTTTTGGAAAAGGTATTTATAGGTTATGTTCTGATGGTCTACCTTTGAAGGATATTTATCAGAACATCGACTCCGGGGCACTTAGAAGTAGTGTTATCCCCTGTTAGGGTTACCTTATGATTGTAATGACCCTAAATTGTCAAGGGTTGGCTAGTAAACCTAAAAAACTAGCGGTTTGCAGGTTAGTTGAAGATCATCTTATTGATGTATTATTTCTACAAGAATCCATGGGTGATGGGGTTATGTTTGTGGGTGAACTGGAGTCCATGTTGAATGGATGAACCTTTTTTTCCTGTGGATTCTAGAGGCAAATCGGATGGAGATCAATATTTTTCCACTTAGTGAATGCTTCGGCTATGGGTTCGAGTCTATGTGTATCTTTGTTTTCTATTGAACTCAATTTGGATTTATGTTTTGCCAATGTCTATGCTCCTTGTGTTGAAAGGGAAGGGTTCTGGACCAACCTTCTAAAGCTAGATTGTCTTAAGTGTGAAAAATTAATCCTTGGAGGGGATTTGAATTTCTCCTTGGGCTTATCTGAGATTTGGGGTGCTAGAGCAAGATTGGATTCTCTATCTGATTTTTTCACAAAATCTATGGAGACCTTTGGTCTTATGGATATTTCTCCAACTATTATGCTTCCTACATGGACTAATAAAAGAGTAGGGGATGAGAGAGTTTGTAAGAGATTGGATAGGTTTCTAGTTTCAGCTGACCTGTTAGATCTTGATTTATGTTATAGTCAGTTGGTGGGATGTGCTAGGGATTCTGATCATCAACCTGTATTTCTACAGATCTTGAATAGGGGCATTCAGTTGAGGAGTCCTTTCAAGTTTAATGCTCATTGGCTTGTAAATGATGATTTGGTTACTTTATTAAAAGAATCATGGGTGGTCTATTATGACAATCTTCATGACTCCCCTGCATCTCATTTTGGTACCAACCTTAAGCATGTTAAGGATGTTTCCATTTCATGATATGTTATGAAAAAGGAGGTGGAGTTTAAAGATTTAGTGGAAATTGAAATATTGTTGATAGTTTTCTCTCATAAGATAGGTTTTGGTTTCTCTTCTGAAGAGGATAAGGCATCATTGATTGAGTTGGAATCTCAAAAGAGAAAAATCCTCTTGGATCGTGAACATGAAGCCAAACAAAAAAGTAGGGCTATTTGGCTGCTCTGTGGGGATGATAATACTCCTTTTTTCCACAAATTTGCTAATCAAAGAAAGAATATTAACTCTATATGGAAGATTAGGGATGATGGTGGAAGTATGGTGTAGGGCTTTGATGCTATTGCTGGGGCTGGAGTTCAACCTTTTTGAGACTTTATTTCAGGCTGGTAAGAATTTTCATCTTCCTGAACTTATGAAAATTGCTGATAATTTCCCAACATCTATATCTGTTGTGGAAAATAATGATCTCATGATCCCTGTTACTTTGGATGAGATTAAATCTGTTCTTACTTTGAGTAAGAATGACAAGAGTTCGGGTCCGGATGGGATTCCTGTAGAGGTTTACAGTGTTCTCTTTGATGTGATGGGTATGGATTTGGTAAGGGTTATTGAGGATTTTAGGAATAATGGTAAAATTCATGTTGTTTTTAATTCAACTTTCATTGCCCTGATACCTAAGTCTGATTCACCTAGTTCTTTTGAAGGGTTCTGACCAATATCTTTATGTAATTTCAGTTATAAGATTATTGGTAATATTATATCTACCAGAATTAGGAAGGTTCTGGGCAAATATATTTCGGGTGAGCAGTTTGGTTTCTTGCCTGGCAGGCAAATTCATGATGCAACGGGTGCTATTCAGGAAGGCATGCCTTCTATTCATTGTAAGGGTTTAAAGCCTGTGGTTCTGAAAAATTATTTGTCTAAAGCCTATGATAGGGTCAATTGGACATTTTTGCGAGTTATTTTATATAAAATGGGGTTTGTTGTATCTTTTATCACCTGGGTTATGAGTAGTCTTACCTCTGTATCTTTTTCTGTTTTGATTAATGGTGTGGCATCAAGTTTCTTTAGATTTGGTTGTGGACTTAGACAAGGCTGCCCCCTTGCCCCTTTGCTTTTCCTTGTTGTTGTTGAAGGATTGGGTAGGGCTTTGCTATCTGCTAAAGAATGTGGAGCTTACAGGGGTATATCTTTTGGCAATAATATATCATTGACACATGTTCTTTTTGTGGATGGCATTCTAATGATCACTGATGGATCTACTCAACCTTTATCAACTTTGTATGAAATACTGATGGATTTTTCTAAAGCATCCGGGATGATTAATGAGGATAAATCATCTTTCTACTCTTCTGGTTTGGATGATACAGAGTTGATCTCTTTACAAAACATTTTTTCACTCGTTGTTCTTAAAATTGAGAATGGTATGAAATATCTTGGTTTTTTTCTAAAACCTTGCAGATATTTACTGAAAGATTGGGACTGGTTGATTGCTAAAGCTGAAAAACACATAAAAAATTGGAGCTATAGATGGTTGTCTAGGGGTGGTAAGCTCATTCTGATAAAGTCTTTTCTTGAAGCTTTGCCTGTTTACTGGATGCACTTCTAGATATTGGTGGGTATTATTGAGAAAATTAGAAAGCTTTGTTTTAACTTTTTATGGTCTGGTAGCTGTGGATCATCTTCTGGCTTACCTTCGACTTCCTGGAAGGTTCTGGAAAATCCTAAATTCTTGGGTGGATGGGGGTTGAAAGTACTTGCACCTTTTGCCAAATATCTTGCTGCTAAGAGTGTTTGGAACATTATCCATGGTTTGGGTCTATGGGTTTAGATTTTCATTCAGAAATATATTAGGCCTCTATCTTTGCTAGACTGGATCAGAGTTAAGGAGAAGAAGAAAAAAGGTATATCTAACTGTTGGAAATTTGTGCTCTGGTATTTTGATCTTATTGGTAACTTTCTTGTACATATGGAAGGTAGGGAATGGAGCTAATGTTTGTATTGTCATGGATCCCTAGGTAGGTTGTAAGTGGCGACACAGTTTACCCTCTCATTTGACTGATATTTTGCATTCTGTAGGAATTTATTTTCTGAAAGACATTGGGTCTCTAGCAGTGTCTCATTTGATGGAACAAGGATGGCTTACTGCTGATGCACTTGGTTTAGTAGAGGTTCAGGATATTAATTGTTGGACTGGGTACCTAGCCATCCTAAAATCTAGTCATATCAGATTAAAAAATGAGGCTGATGTGCTTGTATGGAACCAATCAAAATCTGGTAAGTATTCTCCTAAAGATGGATACTTGCATTTGATTCTGGAGAAGCATGAGATGGAAATTGCATGGTGGTGGAGGATGATTTGGAAACTTAAGTGCCCCCTTAAGTCAAAAATATTTTGTTGGTTTTTATTTTCAGGAAAATCTCTTACATGGGATATTCTTAACAACAGGGGATGGGAGGGACCAAGTCGTTGTTACCTTTGCAAAGTGGCTGCTGAAACAAATTTTCATTTAGGGGTTGAATGTCCTTTTACTAAATCTGTTTGTAGTGAGATAGAGTCTAACGTAAAAATTAAGAACTTATGGTTTGGTGACTCGATCCTTTCATGTATGAAGAATTGGTATTTTAATGACAAGGTTAAACAAATAAGATCATTTCCTGTTATTGTAACATGGTTTATCTAGAAGGCTAGGAACCAAAGTTGGTTTGATGATTTTACTCCTTCTCCTGCGTAGGTTTCTTCATCCAGTTTGGGTTTACTTTATTCTTATCCACAAGAAAATGAAGTGTTGAAGATCATAATTCTTACTGAGGAGATTATTGATAAATCTAAACCCTGGGGTTTTTTTTATGGTTCAGCTTCCAGTGATCCACATCTTTGTGGAGCTGGGGGTATTCTTTTCATTGAGGATGATCATTACTTCATTTTTAAAGCTGGCTTGGGTATAGGTACTAATAATCTAGCCGAGCTATGTGCTCTAAAATTACTTCTAACATTGGCTTTGGACAAGCAGATATCTAAAATGCAGGTGTTTGGAGACTCTTTGATGGTCATTAATTGGGTTACAGGTAAATTCAAAATTCACAACTTGCAATTTTGCTCAGATACTTCAAGAAGTCATCAGATTATCTGACAATTTTGTGCAGACAATTTTTAAACACATCTACAGAGAAAGAAATGCTTCTACTGATAAAGTAGCCAATGATGGTGGGAAAGTTCAGAATGGATATTGGCATATCTCTGAGTATTTTGGGTCTGAGAGAATTGACACCTATCAGATTTTCTGAGTTGGTATGTTTGTTTGGTTACTATTCTGAAATGGTCAAGAGACTTCTGATCTGGTCTAACTGCTTTTTTGTTTATTGTTTTGAATTGTACAGTGACAGTTTTGATGAAGGATTTTGACATATGTTTATGCTATGTTAAGACATGTGGTTGTTATGGATTCTATTTTCTTGTTTCAGCAATGATGGAGAAGATATATTTTGCATGGAAGACACATATTGCATTTCTTCTTATATGTATACATGGATTGTATACTTTGATGATTTATGCAGACTTTGATGGTGCAGTTTATGTGTGGACAGCAGCTGATCTGGTTGATGATACTCATTATTTAGAATTTTGATGGATTTTTGCATTATATTGGATATTGTACTTGTGATGAGGAATCAATTTTGTTGTTTTGTAATAAGCATTTTTGTGTTGATTGTATTGAACAAATGGACACTTGTCATTTTGATAGTGGTTCATCTGCAAAATGTAGTTTTGTATTTTGTATATAAAATTATGATTTTTTTCTTCTGTGGAAAAAAAGGTAAACCCTCTCTATAGAAATTAGGCGCAACTATTCTTATATATATTAATTGCACTTTTACTGCAAAAGAAAATGCTTTTAGAGCGTTCTCTTTATTAATAATTTGATTCAACTTACAATTTACACTAATGACTAATATCAATGTGGCACATAATGATTGTCTCAAAATTAGGGTTTCACTCATCACTTTGAAGTCGCCATTGCCCTTCATGAGCCTTTTAGCTCATCAAAGAAGGGTAAATTATTTTTGCTATGCGAATGAAATTCAAAAAAAAAACTATTAAATTGAAAATAAAGATTATTTTTCAATTCTTTATTTGAAGGGTGGAAAAATTCCCTATAATATATTATACTTTCCAAAATATATCATACTTTTATCTAGATTTTTTTATCTATACATCATAAAAGAATGTTATTATTTAAATATTGTTAAATAATTTAAATAATAAAAGAATATTATTATTTAAATTTTGTTAAATAATTTAAATAACATATGTTTATAGAAAAAAAATCATAATACTCTGACTTGTATAAGTAAAATAATATATGTTTATAGAAAAAACTCAAATTACTCTAAATTGTATAAGTAGGTTACTAATTTTAAGACACCTAATTTAGTTGTTACTAATTTTAAAACACAAATTTAGTTATTTATTAGGTTATTAGCTATTCACCTTACACATGAGCTAATCCCTTCATAATTTCTTGACTGGTTAGATCGGCTAATAGTTTCTCATTCATAGGCTTTCCCATGGGCAAGGCCCTTCTCGATGTTAACGAATCCCAACCATCCTATGCATCTCGTACGATGTGATCTAATAGGGCATATGCATCCATAATGTGCGATTTGATTTAACACTGGTTGCTCTAGAGAGACGACATGCCACTACGAGACTGCATCCAACAATACGAGAAAAATGCTCCACTTCCCACTCATACGGCTTGGAGAGCTTCTTCAGTGTTTTATTTTTTCTCCTTGGTTTGCACCTTGGTAAATGCATGCTTCTATTTAAATTATTTTTCTATATTCTTTAAAATAAAAAGTAATTATTCATTTTATTTATTTGGTTTTACTTGTTTTCAATTCTCATTCAATATAAGAGGATTGTGGACTCCCCTCCAATCTCTTTTGAAAACCATTACATGTGTTAGGTAAATACAAATTTAATTTATTTTTAGTTTTTATAAAATTTGGCATATTAAAATTATCAATTTTCCCACTTTAATCAATAGTTATTAGTTTTGTTAATAATGTTTTGTAAAATATTTTTGTTAATTTGTTTTTGTGTATATTCATATCAATTTGTCTTTGTGTATATTTATATCAATTTTTATGTATAAATATTTTTATCAATTTATAATAATTTTTATCATTTTTTCTTATGTACTTTTTTTGTGGTTATTAATGCCCAAAATGAAAGTGTACAAGTTATAAAAAAATAACTTGATGTAATAAAATTTACAAAGTAAATTTGTATTTTTTTCACACTTATATTAATAAATTGCACATTAATTTTGATAATTAATATGTTATATATATTTAAAGAAATATCCCATCTTATTAAAAAGAGTATAATTTAATCTTATGAAAAAATAAATATATTTTAATGACTATTAGTAACAATTTTCCTTTTTTTAAATTGATTATAAAAATTTTAATATTTTTTATTTTCATATGAAAAAGATAAATGGGGACTATTAATAAGTTAACCTTTTACATTGAAATATAATCTTACCCTTCCAATTTGATCCCTGATCACGTGGTAACTCAATTTGAATTTCTTTTAGTACAAACTAATATCAATGTGTCATAATGATGGTCTCATGATTAAGGTTTTACTCATGTCACGTGGAACTCCATTTGAATTTTATTTTTCCGTACATTTGATCTTCGCTTGATTAATGTCAGCATAAAATACCCATGCTTACTAATATCAATTTAAACAATTTAAGTGTAATATTAAACAATTTGTTACATAAAATATCAATTTAATGTTGGATATATGTTACATTCTTTGCATGTGCATATGGAGGGGAGGTGCGCATGTCAGCGCTGCACCTCAGCGATCCCAATTTTTTTTGTCTATTTACAGATTTTATGGCTATTTATAGTTGTTTGTGGCTAATTTTAGAATTTGTCTAAAAATATGTGACTTAATCCCGGTTAAGGGATTGGAGTCTTTTTCTAATCCGAGTTAACGGATTAGGGTATTTGGATGTTGCGGAATACTTATATTTTGTATTGTGAAGATTTCATAATGTAATGAAGAGAAAATAGGAGGTGTGGCTCTAAGGTTTTCTGGTTTTCTCAGTTAAGGGTTTCTAGGGTAAATCTCTATGTTTATGTGTGAATGATGTGTTGTGATCTCTATTTTGCTTAAAATAATCTGTATGCTTTACTTCTCTGCACAGGTTTAAAACTTACATGTGGTCTCAGAGCTCGATTTTGGCATCAGGGGGGTGCCTTTGCTTCTAAGGCTTCGATGCGGTTGATAGATCTCAGGTCTGTGATAAACCTGGGTTCAGTGGGAGCTTTTGTAGTGTTGATTTGTGCATTGAAAAAGAATGGCGAGCACTGTAAGAATCAAGATCGAGAAATTTAACGGCCAGAATTTTGAGCTATGGAAGCTCAAAATGGAGGATCTTCTGGTAGATCGGGAACAGTGGATTGTTGTGGATCTAGGTACAAAACCCACTGCAATGTCACAAGATGATTGGGATAAATTAGAAAGAAGGGCGAGGACTACAATACATTTGTGCTTATCGGACTCTGTGTTGTTGAATGTATCTAATGAAGATAGAGCAATAAAGCTATGGGTAAAACTAGGGAGTTTGTATCAATCAAAATCCCTTGTGAACAAGTTGTTTCTGCAAAAGAAGTTGTTTCACCTCAGAATGGACAAGAATGACACTGCAACAGAGCATTTGAATTTCTACAATACTCTCGTAAGTCATATAACCTCTGTTGGTATTAAAATGGCTGAAGAAGATAAATGTATTACATTATTGTGTTCTTTGTCGGATTTCTGGGACAGCCTAATTGTTGTAATAGGTAGTGCTATCCAGGAGACCTTAAAATTTGATGAAATTGTATCATCCCTACTATCAGAAGAGATGAGGCAGAAAACCATGGATAATCATAGCATCTATGACTTGTCTATGAAAGGTCGCCCCCAGGAGAGAAACAAAAATAAAGGATCTGGGGGGAGATCTGAACCTAAGGGTAGATCTAAATCCCCAAGAAAAGGAATAAGGAAGTGTTGGAAATGCGGTAAAGCTGGGCACTATAAAAAGGATTGTAAATCTAAGAATGTTGAGAAAGCAAAGGGATATGAGGATACCCATTCCACAAAGGTGAAGAACTCCTCAAAAGAAGGAGGGGATGTGTACCTAGCTTCCACGGATATTCCTTCAGAACGTGATACATGGCTAATTGACTCAGGTGCATCATGTCATATGAACCCTCATAGGGAGTGGTTCTATGAATATGAAAAGTACAATGGAGGAGATGTGTACTTGGGAGATGATTCACCAACTAGTATCATTGGACATGGTAGAGTCAAGCTAAAACTAAAGGATGGAAGGATTAGAACTATGCCTATAGTGCTACACATTCCAAATCTAGCAAGAAACTTGATATCTGTTGGAAAGATGGATGTTCCAGGAGTAAAGACTGTGTGTAGAGATGGTGGTTGCAAAATGGTTCGCGGATCAATAGTATTGATTGTTGATGTATTTGTAACTTTGGAATGTATTCATCCATATATCTTATGTATTGTACCCCGATGTTTATTCCGGGATGTGTCTGTAATGTATTTGAGTCATGTCATGCCCCAATGTTCCTATCGGGAGTTTCTATAATGTAACAAGTCATGTCAAGTCATTGTGGGTAACCCTCCTATTGGTCAAGGGTTAAAGTCCCTGCAGTTGTGGGGCCCTAGGGTTATTAGACTATCCTAGAGAAGTCGACCCTAGGTGAGTCATTGTAAGTTAGGGAAACAGTCCCCACCATTGTGTTAAGAATAGACCTTCTTGTTGGTCGAAGGAGGCAAAGTCCCCACAAGTTGTGGGGCACTAGAGTTATTAGACACTCCTAGAGATGTCGGATCTAGTAAGTAATTGTTAAGTAAGGCCTACATGTTGGAGTGGATTTTAAGTGAATGAAAGAATATAAATAGAGAGTGAGCCTCTCTATTTATCACTCACACACTCACTCATTGGCGCGTGAGTGAGAGAGGAGACACTAGGATCAGAGAGAGAGTACTGCTGTCGGGATATCATCTTATTGTTTTCATGTTTTACTTTTGGTGTTGATTCTATCTCTAAGGAAGTTGTAGGGTTTTCTCCTTTATGGTTTCCTCGAGGAAAATTCTTTGTGTCTCTTGTCTCTTGTGTTTATTGCTGTGCATGTTATTCTCTCAGTTAAAGATCATAAGATCATAATGCTAGCTTGAATGATAAAAATCTAACATGGTATCAGAGCTAAACTGAGAAGAAAACATTGTGCCGCTGTAGAAGCTAGGGCTTCTTAATTTTTGGGTCTCTCTCCACAATCCATCAGCAAAAGTATGTTAGGCTGACTCTGCATTGAAGGGGGTATCTTTCTGTCGAAGCAGAATTCGATTCCGAGTATTTTTAGTTTTCGGTGCGGGAAATTAGGGCTTTCTACATAAGAGGAATTTTTGAGTGAGCCCGGCATAGGATTTCTCTCCTCATCAAAATCGAATTTTAGAGACCTGGATCAATATTTTTGGTTGGGTGAAAGTCTAGGAAAGTCAAACCCTAGTTTGACCCCGAGCTAGAAAAACCCTAAATACTAAAACTACTAAGTTTTGGTACATTCGCTATATCTCGATATTGGAGAAGGCTCAGGAGCTAAAAATTGCAGAGGTTGAAGATAAGATCCTGATGTACACTTTTTCCAAAATTCAGCCTCATATTCACTATATTATGGGAAATATGATCTCTCCAAGTTAGGGTTCTAGCCTCTTCCAGAATTCATCCCTAAACAGGACACCTGGGAAGAATTGCTATATCTTGGGCTACAAAGGTCCAAATGAAATTTTTGAAGATGTTCTAGAAAGGGCCCGGACTTTAATTTCTGTGGTCTAAGTTTTGGACTCAGAAGATGAACCAGTGACATGTGGAAGTCCGTACAACTTCACTGTTATGAACAGTCCTGTAACAGGTCACCTTGGGAAAACGATCATAAATCCAAATTGGTGAAACAAATTCTGATAAAACCTATGGTGTTGGATCAAGGCCATGTGAGGCTACCTCAGTACGAAGTTTCAGACACAGAGGAATAGTTATTTCAGAGATATTGCAAAAATAGTAACAGGGATTTATACATAATAAATTGGAAAACTAGGGCTTCCTATTCCGGGAGCTTCCCTCCAATGTTTTCAGAAAATTGTTAGTTTTTCAACATTAAGATAGCATTATTAGGATCTTTAACTGAGAGAATGACAAGTACATCAATCAAACACAAGAGATAATGAACACAATGTTTTTCCTCGGGGAAACCATAAATGGAGAAAACCCCGCAACTTCCTCAAAGATAGAATCAGCACCAAAACAATAAAAGCCCAAAACAGTAAGTGATCTCCCAATAGCAGTAATCTTCTTATTTTCTAGCCCTGGTGTCTTCTCCTTCCTCAACTATGCACTACACTTGAGTGTGTATAAGTTGTGTGATAAATAGAGACTCGAATTCTCTATTTATACTAATCCCGACATGACTAAAACCCTACTAGGGCCGACCTCTACCAGGAGAGTCTAATAACCCTAGTGCCCCGGAACTGCGGGGACTTTAACCCTTAGACAATCGGAGGGTTACCCACAATGACTTGACATGACTTTTTTACATTATTGATCCTCCCAATCGGAACATCAGGGCATGACAACATGACTCAATTACATTATAGATACATCCCGGAATAAACATCGGGTTACAATACATAAGATACATAGATAAATACATTCCGAAGTTACAAATACATCAACACTCCCTCTTAACTAGGAAGGTATTCTTTCGACACAATTTTCAGTACTGGTCTTCTTCTCTATATCAGCTGGATCATCTTAGCATCTGCATCTCAATTCTTCTGAGTCTTCAAATCATCTTCGTCTTTGAGTCATCTTCATATTTGAATTTGGATCATCTCTCCATCTGGATCATCATGGGACATCATCAATGGATCTAGATCATCACTCGATCTAGATCATCATCACTGGATCTGGATCATCACTCGATCTAGATCATTACTCAATCTGGATCATCATCACTGGGTCTGGATCATTACTCGATCTAGATCATCACTAGATCTGGATCATCACTCGATCTGGATCAGTACTGTTGGATCATCATCAACTGATATGGATCATCACTGGTGCTATCTCATGATTCTTCTCGTCACAAGAAGTTCTATAGAGCCAGCCCTTTTTCATGCTGGTTGTAGGCCTAGCCCCCATGTAGGTCTTCTTCAGCACTTATATCTGACCTACTTGCTAGAAAGGCACAATACTCACATCCATCCAGATTGGAACACATCCTGCTCACAATGATGGAAGAGTTCTGCACTTCCATCCAAGCCGAAACACATCCTGCTCACAATGATGGAAGATTTCCTCACTTTCACCCAGACCGGAACCACATCCTGCTCACAATGATGGAAGAACTATGTTCTTCCACCCAGGCTGAAACCACATCCTGCTCACAATGATGAAAGACTCTCATCCAGGCTGGAACACATCCTGCTCACAATGATGAAAGATTTCTACACTTACATTCATACCAACTGGAACACATCCTGCTCACAATGATGAAAAGGCTCTGCACTTACCTCCATCCAGGCGGGAACAGATCCTACTCACAATGATGGAAGGGATCTGCACTTACATCCATCCAGGTGGGAACACATCCTGCTCACAATGATGAAAGGGCTTTGCACTCACATATGATCTTATAGGAACCAATCCTACGGTCATATCAGAATGGCCCCCAGTCCTCCTCGACTAAGCTACCTGGTAACTGACCAGGTGCCTCCATTCTCCTAGAGAATGGCAGTTTCCCTTACATCCGACCTGCTCATCGGAATGGCCAACACTCACATCTGACATGCAAGGAACTTAATCCTTTAGCCATGACAGAATGGTTCAACCCTTACATCTGATCAAGTGGGAACACATCCCTCTATCACATCAGAATGGCTTCTCAGTCCTAGACTGAGTTTTCCTAGTATCTCACCGGGTAGCTCCATTCAAAGAATGGCAATTGCCCTTACATCTTTCCTACTCGACAAAATGGCCAGCACTCATATCTGACATGGAAGGAAGCAATCCTCTCACCGTGACAGAATGGCTCAGCCCTTATATCTGACCTACTCGTGCTATGGATCTCAGCACTCATATCTGACATGGAAGGAACCAATCCTCTCACTATGACAGAATGGCTCAGCCCTTACATCTGACCATGGAAGGAACCAATCCTCTCACCATGACAGAAAGGCTATGGGACTCATCACTTTCCCTAGGAGGAAATCTCGATATGGAGAACACCAAGCTTCTCCCTGAAGTACTCGAACTTAACCCTAGCCAATGGATTTGTCAAGACATCATCTATCTGTTCCTCCATCGCAACATACTGGAGCTTCATTGCTCCCCTCTGCACCATATCACTGATATAGTGGTACTTGATCTCGATATGCTTCGATTTTTCATGAAACACTGGATTCTCTGACAACTTTATGCAACTCTGGTTTTCACAATGTATACAAGTAGCATCCAACTGGAGTTCAAATAAATCAGATAGTATCTTTCGTAGCCATACTACCTCACAACTAGTTAAACAAGCTATGGCATACTCTGCTTCAGCTGTACTCAGTGCCACATAGGATTGCATCCTGCTAAACCAAGAGATCACCCCTGATCCCATACTGAAGCAACATCCTAAAGTGCTCTTCCTATCGATGGCACTGCCTGCCCAATCTGAATCAACATAACCCTCTAGTTTAATCTTCTAATTCGCATCGTACTTGAGCCCATAATCAACTGTACCCCTCAAGTACCTCAGAATATGCTTTACAGAAATCAAGTGAACATTTCTCGGATTTGTCAAGAACTGGCTCAAGGTGTTCACAGCAAAGCAAATGTCTGGTCTCGTGTTCATCAGGTACATCAATGACCCAATCATCTGACGATGCATCATAGCATCAACCGACTCTGATGAAGCATTGCTCAATAGCTTTAGGTTTGATGCCATGGGTGTGCCCATAACCTTGCAGTCCATCATCCCAAACCTCTTCAGGATCTCTACTGCATACTTCCCTTGTCCAAGGAAGATTCCATCTGTATTCTGCCACACCTCCATACCTAGAAAGTAATGCATCATCCCCAAGTCCTTCATTTCAAACTCAGCAGTAATCTTTCTCTTCGTATCAACAATCAACCCATCTGTACCTGTTACAAATAGATCATCTACATGTAGTAGAAGCATCACCGGGTTGCCATCTTCAACCTTGTAGTAAAGGTTGGAATCTGCTTTACTCTTGGTAAAGTCCAAACTAGATAGAAAGCTGTCAATTATGCCATACCAGGTCCTGGGTGCCTGTTTCAAACTGTACAGGGCATTCTTCAATCTGCATACATGAGACTCTCTGTCATGTGTCTCCAAACCTCCAAACCGAGTGGTTGTTCTACATACTCTTCCTCTTCTACAGCCAGAGTAAGTACCAATCTGATGGAAGTGTATATGGCTACAAGTGCAAAGGTTTCTTCATAATCTATTCCTTCTTTCTGAGAGAAACCCCGTGCCACAAATATTGCTTTATATTTTTCAATGCTACCATCTGCAGCATGCTTGATCTTGTAGATCCATTTGGAAGTTACAACTTACTTCCCTTCTGGTCTTGGGACAACATCCCAAACATCATTCTTCATGATCAATTGGTATTCTTCATTCATATCATCCTTCCATTCTTTCTGTTCTGCCGCTTCTTCGTAACTGGAAGGTTCTTTATCAATGAAATCACGTAGTAAAGCTACATACCCAGAGTAGGATCTGGTTCTCTTTCTTTCTCTGTGATTCTCTTCTGGAGCCCCATATCTTTCTACACCTTGGATAAGTTCTCGTACCCAAGAAGGTTTCCTCTTATGAGGATTCTTCTCCAGAGGTGGATCTACAGGTCTTTGTGGTTCTTCAAATTCTTGATCTTCTTCTTGAGCTTCTTCGTTCATGGTTGTATCATGAATTCTGGGTGCTTCTGCTTCTGCTTCTTCAGGTTCTTCAACAGGTCTCTTTCTGGATTTGTTGTAAGCTGTGTCTTCATCAAATGTCACATCCCTACTGATGTCAATCTTCTTGTACCCGGGTAAATATATTCTGTAAGCCTTCAAGATTTCAAAGTATACCACAAATATACCCTTCTTTCCTGAAGGATGTAATTTTGTTCTCTTCTCTTTTGGAATGTCTATGTACACAGGACAACCAAATATTATGAGATAGCTGAATTCTGGTTTCTTATAGGAGAAGACTTCTTCAAGAGTCTTGTTCATACTCTATGTGGAGTACAGTTCTGTACATACACAGCTGTTCTGGCAGCTTCCACCCAAAGATGCATAGGAAGGTCTTGATCATGAAGCATGGCTCTTGCAGCTTCCATGATAGTTATGTTCTTCCATTCCGCAATCCCATTCTGTTGTGGATTATAAGGAGTGGAAAACTCCCTCTTAATCTTTGATTCTTTGCATAGCTCTTTGAATTCATTCGAAGTGAATTCTCTGCCATTATCTGATCGAAAAGTCTTGATCTTGTTTTCAGTGTGGTTCTCGATCAAGGCTTTGTATTCCTTGAATTTGCTGAATACTTCGTCTTTGTTCTTCATGAAGTAAACCCATGTCTTCCTAGAAAAATCATCAATAAAAGAAACATAGTATGCATACCTGCTTAGTGAGTTTGATGACATAGGACCACATACATCAAAGTGAATGAATTCTAGGATTCCTTTGGTTTTGCTTTCGCTGCTAGGAAATGTTTTCTTTGTATTCTTTCCTTTTGTACATTCTTTGCAGATCCCATCATGTTTTGCTTAGAATTCTGGAAGACCTTCAACAATTTTACTTGCAATAGGCAGTGCTCTGTAATGCACATGTGCAAGCCTTCTATGCCAAAGCTCATTTGGCTCTACTGTTTCATGGATCAAAGCTTGTTCTGGATGGCCCTTCAATTTGTACAAACCCCCTTCTTGTTCTCCAATCACCACTGCATCATCAATAGTCTTACCTCTTGGCCACATGATGACTTGACCATCTATGAATGCAACCCTCATTCCTTTTTCATCCAATGTTGATATGGAGAGAAGGTTCTTCTTGAGTCCTAGCACAAACAATACTTATTTCATTGTTAGAGACTTTCCAGAGTCTAGTTTATAGGAAGATTCTCCACTACCTTTTAGTGGATATTGGTAGGCATCTCCTAGTTTCACCTTGTGAGGTGATTCATGTTCTGATAGTCTTACAAAGGATTCCTTGAATCCAGTCATATGTTTGGAAGCCCCACTGTTTATAATCCAATCATCACTACCATGAGTAATGTTACATGTGAGAGCGGAAATCAAAACATATTCATCCTCACTTGAAGAATATTCACTTTCATATCTGGTTCTTTTCTTGGATGGTTCATCATCCTCTGCAGCATGAGCATGATGTCTTCTTTTGTTCCCCTTATTCTTATAAGAGTGGACCTTGTTTTTAGGATAGTCTTTTACAAAGTGTCCTATTTCATCACATGTATAACATCTTAATCTAAATGGGTCCTTTCTATTTTTATCTCTATGATGAGGATTCTTACCTTTGAAGTGATGAGGTTTTCTTCTACCTTTCTTAGAGTGAACTGTGAGAGCTTGATCTTCACTTCCCATCTTCTCTTCTCGAGCTGTTGTCCATGCTTCTTCTTGAGAACGTTCTTCCCATAGTCTGCTGAATTTGACTAACTTCTTTCTAGCACAGATTCCTTGGATGAAAGAATCCCATGACCTAGGAAGGTCATTCAGTATTGTCATCACAATCTCCGCATTCTCCACTTCTTCATCTAGAGCTTCTAATTGTTCCTTGATATGAGAAACCCTTGTGAAGTAGGACTGGATAGTCTCTGCATTCTGAATCTTCACATTCTTCAGTTGATTCCTCATAGTCATCTTCTGGTTTATGTTCTTCCCTTCAAACAACTTGGTTAGGGCATCAAACATAGCTTTAGGTGTCTTGAGAGAGGACACTTGAGGTATAAGGTGATCCTTGATAGAATCAGCAATGATCCTCTTTTCCATAGCCATATTCTTCTTATGTAAGGCCTTTGCCTCATCTCCCTCTGGAACTGGAACCTCCTCGTGGATGTAGGAGTCTAACTCATTCTCTTCCAGGACCAGGGAGATCCTATACTTCCAGGCTCGGAAGTTATCAGCTCCCTTAAGATTTTCATCAAGCATGGTATGATGAGACGTCTTAACTGAGAACCTCAAATGGAAATACAAAATATTTTAGATCTTACCAGGTCAAGATGTCGTATCTGAAACTTGAGCTGAAGTCCTTCAGAGCTGGTTCAAGAGCAAATTAGGGTTTTGCTTTTTCGGAGATCTATCCACCCAAATGTCTTGAAATTTGTCCCTAACTTCAATTTTGGGGAGGAGATCAATCCAGGCCTAGGCTCACTGAAAAATTCCTCTTCTGTGCAAATCCCTAATTTTTGGCAGCAGTGTCGGGTCCAAAACTGAAAAACCTCAGAACTGGATTCTGCTTCGACAGAAAGATGCACCCTAAGGAGGAGAGTTATTCCAACTTACTTTTGCTGAAAATATATGGAGGAATATCCACAAACTAGGAATCCCTAGTTCCCGCAGCTGCATAGTGTCTTCTTCTCAGGTTAGCTCTGATACCATGTTAGTTTTTCAACATTAAGCTAGCATTATTAGGATCTTTAACTAAGAGAATAACAAGTACAACAATCAAACACAAGAGACAATGAACACAGTGTTTTTCCTCGGGGAAACCATAAATGGAGAAAACCCCGCAAATTCCTCAGAGATAGAATCAACACCAAAACAGTAAAATCCCAAAACAATAAGTGATCTCCCGACAGCAGTAATATTCCTCTTGTCTAGCCCCAGTGTCTTCTCCTTCCTCAACTATGTGCTACACTTGAGTGTATATAAGTTGTGTGATAAATAGAGACTCCAGTTCTCTATTTATACTAATCTCTACATGACTAAAACCCTACCAAGGCCGACCTCTACTAGGAGAGTCTAATAACCCTAGTTCCCTGGAACTGCGGGGACTTTAACCCTTAGACAATCAGAGGGTTACCCACAATGATTTGACATAACTTGTTTACATTATTGATCCTCCCAATCGGAACATTGGGTCATGGCAACATGACTCAGTTACATTATAGATACATCCCAGAATAAACATCGGGTTACAATACATAAGATACATAGATAAATACATTCCGAAGTTACAAATACATCAACAAAAATGAGTACATTGGATATCTCAAATTGAAGAGATCTATATTTCTATCCAATCATATCTGAAAGATTCCAAGTTTTGAAAATTAGAGTTTCTCTAACAAACCCTAGATCAGTCAGCTCCAGAACCAGGACGAACACCTCAAATCGGTAAGATCTAATCTTTTGCTATTTTCATTTGAGGTTCTCATTTCAAAGTGATCTATCACATCAGCTTGATGATAAGCTTGGTGAAGTTGACAACTTCCAAACATCAATGTATATGATCTCTCTGAAGAAAATGAATTGGACACCCTCATGAGTGGAAAGTTTCTAGTTCCAGAGGGAGATGAGGCTCAAAGCCTTACACAAGAAGAACCTGGTCAAGGCCAAGAATATCATTGTTGATTCAATCACGGATCAACTTGTACCACAAGTGTCTTCCCTAAAGACACCTAAAGAGATGTTTTGACTCCTTGACCAAGCTATGTGAAGAGAAGAACATAAATCAGAATATGACCTTAAGAAACCAATTGAAGAATGTGAAGATCCAGAATGCAGAGACCATATAGTCATACTTCAAAAATCAAAGAACAAATTGAAGCGATAAAAGAAGAAGTGAAGAATGCATAAATGGTGATAGCCACCTTGAATTCTCTCCCAGGATCATGAGATTCATTCATGCGAGGAATGTAGGAAGTGGTTACTTTCAGAAGACTCTAGGAAGAAGAAGAAGCTCAACTCATAATAAGAGAAGAAAAGATGGGAGCAACTGAAGATCAAGCTCTCACCATGCGAAGAAGATCCCTCAACCATTGAGGAATATGAAGATCTCAACTCTTGAAGAACCTCTTATCCATATTAGCATTTGGATAAGAAATGATGCTATTATGAATGTAGAAGACGACGAAGCTGAAGGCTCAAGAAGGAGTCTACCCACGAAACAAATAAAGATATGTATTCAATTGTCATTTCATGATATTGCTTTGTTATGCATTTGTTTATATTCAGTTAATGTATTATGCATGATAGAATGTTTGCATTAATGACAGTATACTACTAATATGCATGTGATGGGTAAGTAGCTCATGTTGCTATACAACTCTCCATTGCTGCTTATCTAGAATGAAATCTCTTTGCTGACATATTGGATTAGTGCACAATCTCAATGTTGTCCTAGTAGAGATGGAAGGCATCTAGAAAAGTTTCCGTGAGATATGGATGAATGTTGTATTAGATAAAATAGTTGCATGATGATATATTTATGCATAAGAACTTTCCAGTATGAATATTCCTTATGAAATGGTTCTAAGGATACAAATGCGTTTGACTTGTAGGAAAGATCGCATACATAATTTCCTACAAGCAAAGAAAGATGAGACTTGTTCAGAAGAAAAAGTGACGATAGTTCAAGATAAAGAATAATATGATGAAAGCAATGACATCATTAAGGCATAACCTTCTCGCCATGAAGAAGTAACCAAGAAGAAAGGGAAGACTAGTTCAAGAAGAATGATGTCTAGGTTGCAGTTCATAGTTCCATCATGCAGTAGATGGAAACATCATGGGATACAAGGAAATATTTGTAGCACGAGGCATAAACTACGAAGATACATTTGCAGCCACCAGAAGTTAAGACACATGATAGACAGAAGCATGTGTATAAATGAAACAAGGCCTTGTACGAGCTCAGAAGACACCCATGGGATAACACATACATGATGAGCTTGATGAAGATCTTAACCTTTGCTACAAGGTTGAAAATGAAAGTCTATACACTAGATGGATACATAGAATATTAGTAGCATAGGAAGCTACTTGTCACTCCGGTACAGAATGTTTCATTGCATAGAGTATGGAAGATAGAGGGAGTATGATGCTCCGCTTCAGAGGGAGTGACTATAGAATATCTTGAGGTTCGACATGGTACGACAGAATGGATAGATTACTGATGACTTTAGGCTTTACTAAGAGTAAAGTGGATTACAACCTTTGCTTCAAGGTTGAAGGCAGAAGATCAGTGATGCTCCTGTTATGTGCCGATGCACTATTTTATAAGCATGGAGGTGTGGCAGAATATCCCTGTGTACAATGGAAGTATGTTGTAGAGATTTTGAAGAGGTTCAGGATGATGTACTACAAGGCCATAACCACACCTATGGTATCGAACATGAAGCTATTGAGTGATGCTTCATCGGAGACGATTGATGCTACGATGTATCATTAAATGATTGGTTCCATGATGTACTCGATGAATACGAGACCAGATATTTGCTTTGCTGTGAACACATTGATACATGTTCACCTGATGGTTGCAAAGCATGCTGTGAGGTACCTGAAGGGTACAGTTGATTATGGGCTCAAGTATGAGGCGAATCAGAAGACTAACCTGGAGGGTTATGAGGATTCGTATTGGGCAGGCAGTGCCATTGATAGGAAGAGAACTTCTGATCCAGGAGGATATTGGTGGCCACACACCTATTTCTCCTGGACCCCCACCATTGTTTCTTTCAGTTTTCCAGTTTCCTTAATTGTAGCAGAATTTGCTATTTTTGGCAATTTTCGGGTCCTATACTTCCGGAGCCATTTTGAGGCCCTAAATGACGTTTTTTCGGCATCGAATGCTACGGCAAATATGAGTCCATTTCAAACTTGATAGTTGTTGTTTATGGCTGTATTCCTTAAACATATCTTTCTAACAATGTATCATGCGCGTCAAACGGAGGTAGTATGCTAAAGTTACAACCCTGGGAAATTGATGTACCAAGTTACTTAACGGGGCCCACATTAAGGCGTTTCACCTCCTAGGGTTAGATTTTTGGATGTGTAGGGTTTCCATTGTTTCTCAATAATATATAGGCCTTCTAGCCTCATTGTAACATAGAGTTCAGAGGCATGTAGCTACCACATCTCTTCTCAAAGATAAGCTACCAGCACTCTAGCTAGTTTATTTTCATTTTATATCTAAACCAGTTTCAGTTATTGATTAATGAAATGAAGTGTTATTTCCGCTGCATATTTGTTTCTATGGTTATTTGTGTATTCTGTTGCATTCCTACATAAATCCGGATCAGTGGTATCAGAGCAGTCTACTCTTTCTCGACCCTTCTTTGCATGTCCCCAACAAGGGCAGGGTATAAAGAGTTAGGGCTCGATCTCGTTGAACCTTTGCAAGATCAGCCTCGCAAATCCCGATAGCCACCCATGGGGGATGAAAATAAAGACGAGGGTGCGGAGTATCCTATCAAAATGTTGCTTGAGGAGGCCCTTGAAAATCAAAGGAACGTGATGATGGATAACTTCGCCCAGATGCTTCAACGACTTCCCACTGGAGGCGCATCTACATCTAGTAGCCACTCTGGAGGCGCAACCCCTTTTAAGGTACAAGTAAACTTCGACATTCCCATATTTGATGGTCGAATAGATGCAGACACCGTAGATAGATGGTTGAATCTATTAGAAGGGTATTTCTCGGTTCATGACTTTTCTGACCGGGAAAAGATTACTTTTTCTCTACTCAAATCCACCCCCCATGTCAAGGACTGGTGGGAAACCTACTATGCAAGAAAGGACGAGGAGGAACCCTCTCTTTTCTCGGTCGTAACCACTTGAAATTCTTTTTGAGATGCCATAAAGGGACAATATTATCCGGTGGGGAGATACGAGGACAAGTACATCCAATGGACTGCGCTGCGGCAGTAAAGAGATCAAGATGTGCATGAGTTGATGAATCTGTTCCAAACCCTGAACACCAAGTTGGGTATCAAATATTTAGAGAAACATTTGGTGCTGAAGTATCACAATTGTCTACATAGATACATTTAGGAGGAAATGGAGTTCCTCGACATCTCCTTGCTTGGTACAGCATATCGATATGCTGCCAAAATTGAGCAAAAATTTAAACAGAAAAATCGAGACTTTGGATCTACGAATCAAAAGCAAGGGAAAGGTGCCCCCAAACCACAGAACCAAGGACACAGCCAAGGCATGGCGACTCAAGAAAACTTTCCAAATCCATAAGCAAAGAGCAACACTACAAAGCCGAAGAAGGAAGCGTGAAAGTGGTGCGAGTTCCATAAGAGCCCCACTCACAACACAAGTGAGTGTCGAGCTAGGCAGTCACTGGTGGCTGAGATAAAGGCTTCTGAATTAGATGCATGCTCCAACACTGAATCAGAACCTGAGAAGGGGAATGACAGAGGGAAGAATATTATCGATGCAGATCCCAATGCCACCATTGCCACCACGAAGATACAAAAGGAAGAACCAAAAGATTCAGAGGAGGAGGAGCGTCTTTTCCGCTCCTAGATGTGGGTAAAGGGTTCCTTTCTAAGTTCATTATCAACAGTGGGAGCCAAAAGAACCTAATTTTAGCAGAGGTCGTGAAGCAGTTGGGTTTTCCGACCACAACACACCCGCAGCTGTACACCATCGGGTGGCTTCACCAAGGATGAGATCTTCGCATCAGCCAGCAGTGTCACCTTCCCTACAATATCAGTCCCTTCACAAATGAGGTATTATGTGATATTGCTCCTCTTCATTTTTGTGATGTATTATTAGATCAACCATACTTATGGAAGCGACAAGCTGTGTATGATTCCCGGCCTTGCACTATTATTATTACGTTGGGAAATAATTTGTACAAGATACTAGAGGTACCACCCCCTGTTGCTATCTCTTTGGTTAGTGCAAAAACAATGCAGTAAGCTCATTTCCAAAACTGGGAAGTTTGTTTTCTTGATGATCCGCCCTCAAGGCAAGAATAAGATCGTGGCCACAACCTCCAGACAGGGCCCCTTCGCATGACAACAACAAATGGACAAGGTCGTGGAGGAGTACCAGGACATATTCACCTCACACACTGGGGTGCCTCTCCACTGTTAGGTCAAGCACCCCATCGATATAACCTCAGGTGTGCCGCTGCCCAATGGACCGATCTATCGACGCTCTGTTCTGGAGAATGATGAAATCAAGAGGCAAATTCAGGAGCTACTACAGAAGGGTCACATCCTACCAATTTTGTTTCCCTGTGGGAGCCCAATCGTGTTGGTACAGAAGAAGGATGGGACTTGGAGACTCTGTATTGACTATCGAGCACTGAACAAGATCATTATCTGGAATAGGTACCTGATTCCATGGATCGATGACCTCCTGGACTAGCTTAAAGGGGAAAAATATTTTAGCAAGATCGACTTAAAGTCTGGGTATCACCAGGTACTGATTGAACTGACCAATGTATGGAAGACTGCCTTCAAAGCCAAGGAGGGCCTTTTTGAATGGTTGGTCATGCCTTTCGGGCTGACAAATGCTCCTGTAACCTTCATGAGACTGATGGATGACATCTTGCGGCCATTCACCAACTCATTTGTAGTAGTGTACTTGGCTGACATCCTGATCTTCAGCCAGACTTGGGAAGAGCACCTCCACCACATCCAACAGGTCCTCCAAACATTGTGGCAGCACAAGTTGTGTGCCAATTTGGACAAGTGCACTTTTGGCATGACCTAGGTTCAATATCTAGGATACATTATTGATGAGTGTGGGGTACATGTGGATCCAACCAAGATCCAAGCCATTCGGGATTGGCCAACCCTAACTACTCTAACAGAGCTTCGCAGCTTTCTGGGCCTTGCTAATTTCTACCGCAAGTTCGTGTTGGGATTATCTCATATCACTTGGCCCTTGAGTCTAGTGACTAAGGGAGGAGCGAAAGAAAAATTATTTTGGTCGGAAACTCAGCAGAAGGCATTTGCAGAATTGAAACATCGCCTTTGCTGTTCCCTAGTGCTCACATTACCAGACTTGCAACAACCATTTGAGATCAAGACAGATGCTTCTTACTATGCTATTGGGGCAGTCCTTACTCAACAAGGGCATCCAGTGGCATATCACACTGAGACATAGTCCAACACAGTCCGCAAATATCCCACTTATGACAAAGAAATGTATTCCATTGTACAGGCTTGCCGACAATGGAAGCATTACATTTTGGGGAAGGAAACGATCATCCACACAAACAATCAACCCTTGCAGTTCATGCAGACACAAGGGAAGTTACAGAACAATCGCCATCAGAAGTGGTCCACATATCTACAATAGTTTCATTTGAACATCAAGTACAAGAAGGGAAGCACCAATAATGTTGCAGACTACCTCAGCCGACCACCGATCGTGGCGATAATGACTGTGCTCAACTCTTGTGGGCACGAGACTTTTGATTGGCCGCTTCTCTATAGGAGCAATCCAAAATTCAGCCACACATACCAGACGCTCCTGGAGGGAAACCCAGTTCCAAAATTTCACCTACAGGATGTATTACTATGTCACATGGGACACCTTTGTGCTCCTTCAAGCGAGCATGCCAAGATGATTTGGGAAGCGCACTACAGTCGGGTCACTGGGCATTTCGAGGTCGAGAAAATAGTGGCATTACTGCAGAAGTATTTCTATTGGCTGAACCTTCAATAGGACGTCAGGAAGTACATCCGATCCTGCACTACCTGCGCCATTCCCAAACCATCCATCAAGAAGCAAGGCCTCTATACTCCGCTGCCTACCCCTAGTCAACCTTGGGAATCCATCTCCATGGATTACATGTCAGGCCTTCCTTCTACTAAGCACGGCAATGACTGTGTGTTTGTTGTTGTTGACAGATTCTCAAACATGGCCATAATGGCGGCCTGCAAGAAGAATATCACAGCAGAAGCCACTGCTAAACTCTTCTTTGAACGAGTGTGGGTACACTTTAGGATCTCACATTTTATAATCTCATACTGGGACAGTAGGTTCCTTAGTAAATTTTGGTCTAGCCTATGGTCAATTCTAGACACCCAGCTCACAAATTCCACAGCTTTCCATCCCTAGACTGATGGCCAGACAGAGGTCGTCAACAGGATGATTGTACACATTTTTCGCATGTAGAACTCAAAGCATCCATGCACATGGGATGAGATCCTCCCCCATGTACAACACAACTATAACTGAGCCCTCCACAACTCAACCAACCATAGCCCCTTTCAAGTGGGCTTGGGATTCCAGCCACTATGTCCCATTGACATAGCCATGCCATTTGCAGCTACTCAGGCTGATTCAGCTCATATCCAATCTGAAGTTTCCAAGGCAAACAACTTCATTGAGCACATTCAGCATATTTGCCAACAGGTTCATGACAGATTGGATAGATCCAATGCTAAGTAAAAGCAGCGACATGATTAGCATCGGGTGCAGCACAACTTCCAGTTGGGCGACAAAATGTGGCTACATCTACAGAAGGAGCGCCTCGCTGGACCCCACCGCAAGCTTTGCCCGCTCCGATATGGACCATACACCATCACCATGGCTATTGGGGACAATTCCTTCAAGCTTAGTATTCCACCATTCCTTGGTATGCACCCAGTGTTCAATGTGGACCGCCTTCGGCCCTACTTTCCACCTATACTAGACACATTAGACGTGGCAGAACAACTCACACCAACAGAGTTAAACCCCGACTACATGGAACAAGCCACAACTAATCGAATTATCAACACACAGGTCAAGAACACCCACTAGCAGAATATCCAGCTATATCGAGTTGTCAAAGTAGGCCAACTTCTTCACTAGGGAAAGTGGCTCACCAGGGACCAAGTTCAACAGAACTTTCCTTATCTCATGGAGGAACTCAACGCAATGGGGACCATTGCTTCCTAAGGGGGGAGGAATGATCCAGGAGGATATTGGTGGCCACCCACCTATTTCTCCTAGACCCCCACCATTGTTTCTTTCAATTTTCTAGTTTCCTTAATTGTAGTAGAATTTACTATTTTTAGCAGTTTTCGGGTCCTAAACTTCCGGAGTCGTTTTGAGGCCCTAAACGACGTTTTTTCGGCATTGAATGGTATGACAAATATGAATTCATTTTGGGCTCAATATTTGTCATTTACGGATGTAGTCCTTAAATATATCTTTCTAACGATGTATCATGCGCGTCAAACTGAGGTAGTATGCTAAAGTTAAGACCCCGGGAAATTGATGTACCAAGTTACCCAACGGGGCCCACATTAAGGTGTTTCACCTCCTAGGGTTACGTTTTTGGATGTGTAGGGTTTCCATTGTTTCTCAATAATATATAGCCCTTTGAGCCTCATTGTAACATAGAGTTCAGACGCATGTAGCCACCACATCTCTTCTCAGAGATAAGCTACCAACACTCTAGCTAGTTTATTTCCATTTTGTATGTAAACTAGTTTCAGTTATTGATTAATGAAATGAAGTGTTATTTCCACTGCATATTTGTTTCTATGGTTATTTGTGTATTCTGTTGCGTTCCTACATAAATATGGATCAACTTAGAGGTTCTACTTCAAAATGGGATCAAGTGTGATCTCTTGGTTTGGCAGGATGGAATCATGCATGGCGCTGAGTATAGTTGAGGCAAAAGATGTTGCCACTTGCTATTTGGAGAGAGGAGCAGTGAAGCTCCAGTATGTGGTCCATATCGAGATCTCTCGAAAGGGGGATTTCTAGCATAGATGATGAAACAGGTTGTCTGAGCATAAATCTTGGCGAAGCTCGTAGCTTGCTCAGATGTAAATAGACCTGTAGGTTTTCCTCGGATGTAATCGGTCCTGGCGAAGCTCGTAGGTCATCCTTAGAATTAATCAGCCCTGATGTGATTCTATGCTAGAAATGGCCAAATTGAAGTTTGAGTACTTCAGGGAGAAGCTTGGTGTTCTCTAGATTGAGGTCCCTTCCAAGGGGAAGTGATGAGTCCGGAAGCCATTCTGATGAGTAGGTTAGATGTAAGGGCTGAGCCATTTTGTCATGGTGAGAGGATTGGTTCCTTCCATGTCATATATGAGTGTTGAGCCATTTTGATATGACTATAGGATTGGTTCCTACATGATCAGATATAAAGGCTATTGCCATTCTTAGAATGGAGTTGCCTGGTGAGGTACCAGGAAAACTCAGTCTGGGACTGAGGGTCGTTCTGATATGACTGTGAGATGTGTTCTCACATGATCAGATATGAGTGCATGGCCATTCTGATGTGATAGAGGGATGTGTTCCCACTTGATTAGATGTAAGTGCTGAGCCATTCTGTCATGGTTAGAGGATTGGTTCCTTCCATGTCAGATGTGAGTGCTAGCCATTCTGACTTGGTGTTAGATATAAGGGCTATTGTCATTCTTGGAATGGAGCTACCTGGTAAGGTACTAGGAATCCTCAGTCTGGGACTGAGATCCATTCTGATGTGACTAAGGGATGTGTTCCCACATGATCATATGTAAGTGCAGAGCCTTTCAACAGATGATAGTAGGTGTGTCCTATCATGCTGGTGGATGTGAGTGCTGGCCTTTCCATAGATGATAGTAGGTGTGTCCTATCATGCTAGTGGATGTGAGTGATGTGCCTTTTCATATATGGTAGTAGGTGTGTCCTACCATGTTGGTTATTGTAAGTGTTGTTCCTTTCCATAGATGGTAGTAGGTGTGTCCTACCATGCTGGTGGATGTGAGTGTTGTGCCTTTCCACAGATGATAGTAGTTGTCTCCTATCATGCTGGTGGTTGTAAGTGTTGAGCCTTTTCACAGATGATAGTAGTTATGTCCTATCATGCTAGTGAATGTGAGTGATGTGCCTTTCTTATGTGATTATAGGATTGGTTCCTATATGATCAGATGTGAGTGTTGGGAAGGCCATTCTAAATTGGTGTCAAATATAAGCGCTGAAGAAGACCTACATGGAGGCTAGGCCTACAACCAGCATGAAAAAGGGATAGCTCTATATAACTTCCTGTGACGAGAAGAATCATGAGATAGCACCAAGTGATGTTGACCCAGTGATGATCCATATCAAGTGATGATCTAGATCCAGTGATGATGATACAGTAGAGATGATCCAGATCGAGTGATGATCTAGATCAAGTGATGATGATCCAAATCGAGTGATGATCCACATCCAGTGATGATGATCCAGATCGAGTGATGATCCAAATCCAGTGATGATGATCCAGATCGAGTGATGATCTAGATCTAGTGATGATGATCCAGATCAAGTGATGATCCAGATCCAGATGAAGATGACTTGAAGATGAAGATGATTAGAACCCAATGATGATCTAGATGATACAGAGACGAAGACTTGTGCTGATAAATTGTGTCAAGAGAATACCTTCCTAGTTAAGAGGGAGTATTGATGTATTTGTAACTTTGGAATGTATTCATTTGTATATCTTATGTATTGTACCCCAATTTTTATTCTGGGATGTGCCTGTAATGTATTTGATTCATGTCATGCCCCGATGTTCCTATCGGGAGTTTCTATAATGTAACAAGTCATGTCAAGTCATTGTGGGTAACCCTCCTATTGGTCAAGGGTTAAATTCCACACAATTGTGGGGCCCTAGGGTTATTAGACTATCCTAGAGAAGTCGACCCTAGGTGAGTCATTGTAAGTTAGGGCAATAGTCCCCACCATTGTGTTAAGAATAAACCTCCTTGTTGGTCGGAGGAGCAAAAGTCCCCACAAGTTGTGGGGCACTAGGGTTATTAGACACTCCTAGAGATGTCGGCTCTAGTAAGTAATTGTTAAGTGAGGATGACATGTTGGAGTGGCTTTCAAGTGAACGAAAGAATATAAATAGAGAGTGAGCCTCTCTATTTATCACATACACACTCACTCATTGGGGTGCATGAGTGAGAGAGGAGACACTGGGATCAGAGAGAGAGAGTACTGCTGTCGGGAGATCATCTTACAATTTTTGGGTTTTACTTTTGGTGCTCATGCTATCTCTGAGGAAGTTGCAGGCTTTTCTCCTTTATGGTTTCCCCAAGGAAAATTCTTTGTGTCTCTTCTCTCTTGTGTTTATTGTTGTGCATGTTATTCTCTCAGTTAAAGATCCTAAGATCATAATGCTATCTTGAATGATAAACATCTAACATTGATGAGGGGAGTTCTGTATGGAACTCTGTACAAACTATTGGGAAAAACCATCATTGATGAATGTAACAATATTCTATTGTGCTGGAGGAAGGAGGTAAAGATGACAAAACCCTGACTGCATCAGGAGGAAAGACAATGCTATGGAATCAAAGAATGGGGCATATCGGAGAAAAGGGAATTCGAGCATTACAAGGTAAAGGTATGGTTGAAGGTATGACTGATTGCACTCTGGATTTTTATTTCTGTGAACATTGCATATATGGAAAACAAAATCGAGTAAGATTTGCATCTGGTGCTACAAGAACAAAGGGAATTCTAGAATTAATGCATAGTGATGTGTTTGGACCTGTTCCTATTCCATCATTAGGAAAATATGTGTATTATGTTTCATTTATAGATCATTTCTCAAGGAACATATGGATTTATTTCCTTCGAAATAAATATAAAGTATTTTCCAAGTATAAAGAATTTAAGGCTCTTGTAGAAAATCAGTCAGAAAAGAAAATAAAGGTGTTGAGGACAGATAATGGTGGAGAGTTCTGTGGGAATGAATTCGAGGACTTTTGTAAGAAGTGTGGTATAGAAAGGCAAAAGACTACTCCATACACACCTCAACAGAATGGAGTTGCTCAGAGGATGAATAGGACGTTGATGGAAAAGGTATAAGCTTTGGAATCCTATAACTAAGAATACTTTTTACAGTCGAGATGTTGTGTTTTGAGAGGTCAAAGAAGTCCCCAGATAGGAAGTGAATCCAATGGAAAAGGAACCAGAGAAAATAGTATTTAATTTAGAAGGTGAAGAATCTGACTCAATAGAAGAAGCAGAATCAAAAGAAGAAGAACCTCATACTCTAGTTTTGAGGAGATCATCTCGAGAAATAAGGAAACCAGAAAGGTATCTCCCTACTGATTTTCGCTCTCGTTTTTCTATGTCTATTACTGATGATGATCCTAGAAATGTGAAGCAAGTTGTTAATTCAAAGGATAGTGATCTCTGGAAAAAGGCCATGGATGAAGAAATGGATTCCTTGGACAAAAATGAAGCTTGGAATCTAGTCCAGTTACAAGTTGGGAGAAAATCCGTTGGGAGAAAATGGCTATTTAAAAAGAAGTTGAATGCAGAAGGTAAAGTGGATAAGTATAAATCCTGCTTGGTAGCAAAGGGATATGCTTAGGTAGAGGGGATTGATTTTGGTGAAATATTTTCTCCAGTTGCAAAATTAACTTCTATTAGATTTATTCTTTCTATTGCTGCTGCTTTTGATCTTGAAGTAGAGAAGATGGATGTGAAGACAACCTTCTTACATGGGGATCTGTAAGAAGAAATATAGATGAAACAACTAGAACAGTTCATAGTAAAGGGAAAGAATGAGTTGGTATGTAAACCAAAGAAGTCCCTTTATGGTCTAAAGCAATCTCCAAGGATGTGGTACGAAAATTTTGACACATACATACTTGGATTGGGGTTTGTGAGAAGCAAATATAATCACCGTGTATATTTCAAATAGGTTGGTGATCACTTCATTAACATAGTTCTGTATGTTGATGACATGGTGTTGATTGGAAACAACAAAGATGTTATAAAGGAGGTGAAGTCGCAACTGTCCTCCAAGTTTGATATGAAAGATCTTGGTGTTGCAAACTTCATTCTGGGAATGGAGATAAGAAGAGATCTTGCAAACAAAATGATCAGTTTAAATTAAAGAAAATATGTTGAGACGGTACTACAGAGATTTAACATGTCGAAAAGTAAGTCGATTAAGGTTCCTATTCCTGTATGTGTAAAGTTATTTGTAGATCAGTGTCCCAAGACACAGGAAGAAGAAGAAGACATGTCACAGGTTCCATATGCCAGTGCAGTTGATAGTTTGATGTATGCAATGGTCTGTACAAGACCAGAAATTGCTCATGCAGTGGGAGTTTTGAGCAAATATATGTCAAAACCAAGAAAGGAGCATTGGACAGCTGTAAAGAGGGTCTTCAAATATTTGCGTGGTACCACAAATTATGCAATCTACTACCAAGGAAGACCTGGACCAGACAGAGTAATAAATGTACATGGATTTGTTGATGCGGATTGGGCTGGAGACCTTGATCATAGAAGATCTACAATTGGGGTATGTGTTTAACCTATTTGGAGGAGCTATCAGTTGGATGAGCAAGAGACAAGCTGTATTTTCACTCTCAACTACAGAAGCCGAATACATGGAAGCCACTCATGCAAGCAAAGAAGCTGTGTGGTTGCAAATATCGTGTTCAGGTATTGGGTTTGTACAGAAAGGTGTAAGATTAGAATGTGATATCCAAAGTGCAATCTTCCTGACAAAGAACCCTACTTATCATGCTAAGACAAAGCATATTAAGCAAATTAAGAACCCTATTTAAAACTTACATTTAAACCATTTAGGTGTAATATTAATATCAATTTATGCAAATGTAATACTAATATCAATTTGTTACATAAAGCATTTTAGAATGTAGATGATAATCTCTCCCTATGTGTATGTATGTTATAATTTTAAAGGGTATATAAATGTATGTTGTAACTTTAAAAAGATTCTTTAACTTGTTGAATCTCCTTCCCAAGGTATGTGGGGAATAAGAATCTTATAAATCATAAATTCAAATATCAAGTGTTTATAGGTTACCAACTGCCATTTAAAATATTTTTATGAAGATGAAGGTATTTTATGAGGCTTTTCATATATATAGTTAATTAGTCTAACCGAGTACTATTTTGACCTCTTAACAAATATATGATAATCCTTGAGATAAGGTAAAGTGCTAGGAGTTTTCAGACATATATTACATGTAAAAAATAAATATATAAATAAAGGATATATAAATAATTAAAAAAAAACATAATAGTATTTATTATTTGGTAAGGAAAATGATAAAAATTAACAAAAAGAACTTATCTATTGGGTGTAGGTTGGGTGATTGGGAGGAATGATTGTCACCCTCTCCACCCAGGTTCAATCCTTATAAGTTACATGTTTGAGCTCTAAATTGGGCATACTTGTGGAATACTAAGGCCACTAGAATTCGATCATGGGTCATCTTAGGATAAAAATCCTTCCATTTAATCATAACATGTAGCATTACAGTGAAATCATATTTATCCCTAATCATAAAGTCCCTTCAAAGTAACAGAAGCATATATTTGTCCCCATTAGAAAGAATCGTTAATTTATCCAATAATATCCTCAAGGGATTTGAAACTTTGGTCTCAATCCATGTGCTCTAATCCAATAAATCCATAGTGACTAAAATGGAAAAGAAGGGCATGCTTCTGAACAAGAGAAACCTGCAAGTTTTCAAGAGGAAGAAGATCAACTCCACACTTGAATATCATCCATGTTCCTAACCTCAAATTCCTGGTATAACTTTTAGAGGTATATTAGGTGGACACCCTCAAATTTTAATGACATTAAAAGGGGAGGGTATATCTACCAACCCTCAATGAAACATTAAGGGGGGCATTAATCCCACCCCTCCATTGCTACCTGTTGTTGCACTATATTAACATCTACATGAGATAGGAGTTCATGAGGTCAAGTCCCCAAGATAGAGTATCGTGGGCCTCACTCAATGTCCCTACTGGATTTTGCTGCCAAAATTACAACTAAATATTTTACATCGGATCAATTCTTCACACTTGTAAATCATTACCATGAGCTTGTTGTTTGTGTTTTTTTTATCATAATTTTTGGATGCATGCCAATCTATTTGTTTGCTAGAATCTTCCTAAAACTCAAAGTACAACACACATATGATGCATTGCCCGGGAAATTCAACATACATCTTATTGATTATAGATGTGTGATGTTCCCGTATTATTTTCTGTTTGAATTCAAATCCAAGTATATCCTTGACAACTCGTGTTTTTCTAGTTATATCTTCAAGAGGAAATATAGAAGCTAGCATGGAAGGTAAAATTATTGTGGTTGAGATAGTAGTGACACCATCAAAAGGAACACTAGAATAAGAATTTACATAGATCCTTGATTTTTTTATCAATATCAACTATCTCAGTAGGTTAAGGTGATAGGGTGGGGTATTAGGAAAGGAGGCACTAGGAATAAGTTTGATGGTATGCTCCATATGTCTTGGGGTGGAAAAGTTATAGGTTCAATGAAAACATATTAATAGTGAGAGAGAATGGGTTCTAACCATGTGAGGGAAGGGTGGGGGGGTTATTTTATCAAGCTTAGATTCCCAAATAATATGTAGGTGTAAACATTTATGAAGGGAAACATGACATAAAAAATCATTACCAAATAAAGTTTATGGAGAGGAAGAAATAGATGATTGGAATCTTAAGTGTCGATTCGTCCTTAATGAGGCTATGTGTTGGGACAAGAATCATATATGGAAAAGAACTCATGTTAATACGGTATCCCTAGAAATAAACCAATGCAATATAGAAAAGCAACATCACAAAACACAATGATGCAAAAATCAAGACCAATGTCAAATGTGATATTTGTTGGGGAAACATTTTTCTTGAATAATAGAATAGAAAAAAAATTAGCAAAAGGGAACTGTTATTCCAAGAAGAGAGGCGGTCTCTAAAGAAAAAATTTACAACACTTAGCACAATGGATTATGATCATAACATCACAATGCATTCTTCAATATCAATTTCTACTGATTGAATAATTAGCATGTCAACCCATAGGGTCATTCTTTTATAGTATCTAGATCTAACAAACTCCCTTGAAGTGATATTGATTTGATCCAAAAATAGGGGTCATTGGTTCTAATTTTTTCCATGAAATCCGCAACATCCCATAGATTAGTTGGTTTCTCTAGTCAAGCCAACCATGGACTTGTTGACCATTAAGTCAAACGATTAGTAGAGCACTTAGTAGAGCCTCCATTCAACTTCTTTTCTAGCTGGATGTTTTCTATGGAATGACTATACCTAGAATATCCATAGGTGTGATGAAATTTCTTAACCTTTGGTTCAAACACCCTCCATCAGCATAATACTTTGGATATTCAAGAGGTGAAATTATGTTCTTTGAATGTCCCCTATAATTGTAGTTGGATTAAGTGCAAGCATACCTCTAAGTTTCACAAACTTAGCTTTTGGTTGAGGCTTCATAAAGATATCAACAATATGATCATATGTTCTACAATAAATAAGTGAGATAACATTGTCATGTACCAAATGTCTCAAACAGTATATATGAAGTTCAGCATGCTTCATTTTTTTGTGTGCAATAATATTATCAACAACTTTTATTGTACTCTGATTATCAGAACGGATAACAACCAAGTATTTAACAAGAAAACCAAGCTCTTTAAAAAGTTTACTGACCCAAACTACCTATGTGCTTGCATTGATAGTGCCACGATATTCTTCTTTTGTAGTTGAAAGAGAGACTACCTTCTATTTTTTACATAACCATACCAAGGGTCCTGAACTAATTCAAAACACATAGAAAAAAGTGGAATTCCAGTTATCAATATCACCTCCCTAGTCAAAATCAGTAAATCTAACCAATGGTGCTAAATTGTGAAAATATTTAGTACCATACTAATAAATTCGTTTAATATAGTGAACAATTCTCTTTGTATATTTTCAGTGGCTTTCTTTAGGATCTTGTATGAATCGAGAAACCACACTAACAACAAAGGAGAGAATCATAGTCTGTTGACAACTTTATGCTTGAATGATAAGGTGTAGAATAAGACTTACAATCATTCATTCTGAGTCATTTCAAAATATCCAAACCTTATTTTGGTTGAGAAATAAAGGTGTTATCATCCATTTACGAAATTTGAATGCCTAGAAATAAATGAAATAGACCAAGATAAGTCATTTCAAAGGTATATGCAAGTTGTTTATTCAAACCTAAAACCAAATTGACATTATTTCCTTTTATTATTGAATAATTAACAAAAATGAAAAAAATGTATCATCATGAACAAGCAATACATAAATATTATTATTAGATTCACAACATTTGAAGTGAATATTTAGATTCACAATGTTTGAATATAATATTGATAAATAAGTTATCAGTCTTCCCATACCAAGTACAAGGTGCCTATTTCAAACCATACAACGACCTTTTCAGTCGACAAACAAGACCACAATCTATCACAAAACAAAAATTTTGTTCCATATAAAATTCTTAGACAAGTCTCCATGAAGAAAAACACTTTCAACATCTATTTGGTGAAGATCCCATCCAAAACGGGCCCAAAAAGAAAGAATTAGTCAACATAGTTCATCTTTGCAACAAGAGCAAAGGTTTTGGTCTAGTAAATACCTTTTTGCTGAGAGAATCCTTTAGATACCAATCAAGCCTTTTAAACCCATCTATTCTTCACAACATTATTTATTTGCAGTCGAAGAACCAGTTCCCATGTCAAAACCCCAAATTAACATAAAATGTCTATAGTCACAATTTGATAACCACTAGTGGCTAGCTGAAAGATGAAATAGTTAACAAAAGTAGTGATTAAACTCAACACATAAAGACTAATACCACTTTAATTTTGATATGTTATGTATATGAACTGCATTCAGTTGCTTCTAGTTGTACTGATGATTTGATTTTGTCAAGTAGGTGAGAAATTATGTTCTAAACTGGGGCTTACTTTGCAATTTCTAACTCAACTGGATTTCTGGATCTTACAGGTTCAACAGGTAAATTTTGAACAAATAGGAGTTTGTTTGAAAGCATTAAATTCTAGATGTACTTCTTTAGCATATATAAAATGCTAGAGTAAAAATTTGCTTAATAGAGTTCAAGGATACTACGAGGTAAAGTAACTTTTCTTTATTTGTTTTGCAACTATGACAGTATTTTAAGTTTATGTCAAAAGACCAATATCCGTTCCATACTAAATGTCTTTCACCAGCATGAACTTCTAATTCAGAAAATCTTCTTTCTAGCTATAAGCTAAGTTACTTACAAGTTCTATATGGTGCTCTTGATTTAATATAATGACACTTTTACTGAAACAAGAGTTTACTACCATTTCTATTTCTAATATCTAAAACACTGCTTATAAGCATGAAAATAAATCTAAGGCCTTCAAAGAAAGAGCTTACAATAGAACCTTTAGCTCTTCTTTTGATTCTTCTCTAGTAGAGAAAAATTATCAGCTTATTATTGTATTACAGTTATAAATGTTCACTTACACAAAAGTCATTAAGTTATAATTCCGATCTTTCTAGTTTCATCTTGTCACAAGTATTGTAACAAAATTACATCACTTAATAACATTACTAAGTGATTCTATCTTTAACCCTGGATAGTCTTACTATCTTGTATTTACCAAGTTTAATCTAAACATTGGTTTGATTAATAAGAACTTGGTTTTTATGGAAACCCAAAGATCACTAACTTTTAAGAAGTCCCTCATCTATGACACTGTCTACTTCATGCAAATGTAGACGATATTCTTGTGTAGAAAATACTACCTAACTTTTATATAAGCAAAGTTGAACCTAAGATATTTATCTTATCAACTTTGATTTTGCATAACACTAATGTAAACATAGCATTACTCCTTTTAAAAAAAATAGGGTTTGTGTGAAGAATCATTAGGAGTACTATTGACTATAAGTTAAAGGCCTAAACTTAAATATTGATCTCCATTATATTCATTTTCCAATAATTGAATTTAGTGTTATTCAATGCAAATGATAATAATTTATAATATGTTTTCACAATGGATTGATTATGGTGTTAGTGAACAACACATACAACAAATTGACTTTATACCAAAATGTATTGTTGGTGGAATATAATATATGATTATATCGATGGGTTGATTCCATGCTATCCGACATAACAATGATATGTTACCAACCTTATCATTAGTATTGTTCTTCTCGACAGTGCAGGAGAACTATATGGCTCGACCCACAACTTGATAAGAATTTCAGTGGGCACGTGGAGAAGCCTCCACCAGTTAATAGTCGATTTAAAAAACTTTCAATGTAACCCTAACTTCTCATTCTTCTACGAGGGTTTATCTCTGCACTGTCTAGTTTCTTCACGGCCATGAGAGGCTCGCTTGTTCTTGTTTTACAGCTCCATTTTGTGTGTGAGGAAGTGTTGCAACTCTAGTATATGAGTTGAGTGATGCACAACTTGTGTCTTGGTTTTCTTCTACAAGTCGTGTATCACTGTGGGAGTGGTTTTACTCTGTCAATAGTTTAGAGTGTCGGTTCCTTGCATTGCCATTGTCATAGCTTTCAACCTGCTCCATCGTCAATGTAGTTTGGAATGTCAACCCTGCTGCCTCTGTCACAGGTTAGCATGAGGGTTTGTTCTTAAAAGTGTTGTTCGTTGTGCTAGTTCGATTCCTCCTTGGCTCCAGAGTTCTTTTCCTTTAGGTATAATTTTTTCCATACCATTATTTATAAATTTCAAGTTACAATTTTAGTATTAGAAAATATAGCTTCTAAATTAAGTCTTCGGTCTTCACTTTGCAGGTTAAAATTTATCTATACGCTTGGAAGAGTCCTCTCCAACGTTGAATTGACTTCAAGGCCAAATAGGTAAGCCCCGGTTAAAACATGGCATCTCCCTGCTTGCAATGGTTGAGGGAAAAAGGGTTTTTAGTTGGAAAGGAAGCACGGCTACAGTTCCTCCATTGTTTAGATGCTTGGTTTTCAGTTATTACTTAGTTTTTGTTATTAAACCCTTGCCTATTGCAGGGTAACTCTGGCTTCAATGCCATGACTTCTATTTAGCTTTTCTTTAACTTGTAAACAGGAATTACAGCCTTATGGCTAAGTAATATCATACTATGTTTCTTAACATATGGATGTTCTCCTATTTTTTCATGTTTTTTTAAATTGATCTCTATTTCAAATACTCTGATAATTTATACATTGTCTTATAAAATATATTACTATAAATGATGTTGTTCTTCTTCACTATCAGTGAAATAAATTTACTGATAAAGAATTTTCTTGTAAATAATTAAGGTTGTTGTGAAGACTGTAACTCAGTCGTAAGGTAAAATTTATAAATTTATATTTATCAGTTAGGATAAAATAGCTAGGGTTTACTAGGAGAGAACCCATATATAGATATACTCTTAAATTTATTCGTTGTTCATTGGTCTCTGTTTACTTCTATTTCGTTATCACAAGAGTAATAATGTTATTTAACCTATTTATGAAGTATTTTTAATAATAAAAGAGTTTATAAATATACCCTAAGATTCTTGAGATAAGACTGAAATCAGTTTAATGCATAACTTATAGTTTTTCTAGTTTAATTTGTTTATTCTGTTATTAAAGAATATGTTTATAAATAAATAAAAGATAAAAGAAAAACAAGGGTTTCGACCCTCAGGTTTAACTTACACAGGTTATGAGCTTGTCTGGTAAATAATTATTTCTTAAATAGGTAATTTCTTAGTTTTAATCTATTTACTATTTATATTTATATTTGTATTTGTTTACAGTTCTATAACTTAGTAAAGATTTAGAGTTTTGTAAAGATTAAAATATTAACTCTGTAATTTTGATTACTTTTTATTAATAAAAGTTTCGTTAACATAATCCTATTCTAGTTTATATTAAATAATAGTTTAAGATAAAAAAATTAAGTGTGGTTAATACCTTGTTTAGGTACTTAACTGTATCTTCTATAATTGTTATTGTATCTGTATATTTATTTATTAGAACTCTAGTGTAGTCTTACTATTTCTTTTTCAACATTTTTATTTAATTATATTCAGTAAAACAGTAAACATAAATAAACCATAACATTGTTCTTTTCATAATAACTTAAACATTGAATAATTACTCTGCTAACTACAGATATAGAATCCTATCTTTATTTTCATTCTCTTATGAATTTCTTTCATCTATTTAAAGCATTCTAACTGTGCTAGAGTACGACCTGGTTTCCAAGTGTGGAAAAACACAATCTAGAAATTTATTTTCATTTTAACTCATTACTTTTCTAAATCAACTTCATTTCTTCAATCAATCTATTAAGAATACTAATTCTAACATTTCACAAACTGAACTTTAACATTCATATACCAGTCAAACTAAGATTTATTTAACTAACATATTAAAATAAAATAACATAGAACCTGTTTAGGACAGATGACAACAGCGTTAGGAGGCCATTCCTCCCTACCAATCTCCTAGAGAGCGCTCAAACAATGCTTCCTCAGGACCCCCGATCATGTTCTTGGTCTTCTTGGCTGAGAACTGGTGGAGAATGCAAACAGTAGAACCCTTAGTCAACTGACTAGTTCAATATCTCAGTAAAACACTCTGCTCTCAACAGTATGATCTTCAGCTTAAAAGATGCAACTAGATCATTCAGCAGTTATCCCCTGAAACACTTTTCGGATTTTCCCTTCCATTGAATTTCTCTGAAGTACATCCATTCAACCTGAATGATCACTTCTCTAGAATGAGCAGCCTCGGCTCTCTTCAATGGGAATTTTTATAAAGATTGCTTAGGTCTTTTGGGTCAGTTTTCATTAATTGAGCCACCTGCTCTGATTCCACTTTCTTGGGGAATCATGACCCCAAATGTAGGGAGGTTTCCACCTGCAATAGTTGGAGGTGGTTTGAGGATGCTGCCACATGTCAGTTTTCTCTCCACCCAGACTCCTCCACCAATTTGACCAGTAAACACTCTTTTAACAGCTCTCCTAAGCTGTTGTCTCCTCCTTTATTTATTTATAAATAAAATATTCAGAATTACATTAAATATCCTTGACCCTGTTGAGTCATCAATTACAACTTAGCATAAAATTTAACATATTGTCCTCAAATAATATAAAATTGTTTTTGCAAAATTGGGGTATGTGACATACACACCCCCTTAAAGTATAACATCATCCTCCATGTTATTTATTCTTCATCCTCAGAACTCCCCTAGAACAGAATTGGATATGCATCCCGCATATTACTTTCCAATTTCCAGGTGGCTTCCTCTGGACTAAGGTGCTTCCATTGCACCTTCACCTGACCAATGGTGTGGTTCTGAAGTGTGATCTCCCTCCGCCTGAGGATACAGTCCGGTTCCACAAGAAAATCTCCTTTTGGTTCCACCTGTACATCATTCCAGTTAACAACATGAGTAGCATCATGAACATATTTCTTTAATACAGAAATGTGAAAAACATTATGAACTCTCAAATTCGGTGGTAATGCTAATTGATAAGCTACTTGTCCAATCCTAGACAGTATTTCAAATGGACCATAGTAACAAGGTGTTAGTTTTGCACAACTACCCAACCTTAGAGAGCTCTTTTTGGGTCTCACCTTGATGAACACATGTTCACCTACCTGAAACTATTTTGGAGTTCTTTTAAGGTCTTCTTGACTCTTTTGTCGATCTTGCGCAGTTTTCAGATTACCTTGTACCTGCTTAACAATTTCTTCCATTTCATTCAATAGTTCAGGACCTAATACTAATCTGTCCACCGGATTACTCCAAGAGATAGGAGTGTTACATTTCCTTCCATACAATATTTTGAAAGGACTAAATATGGCTAACGCTTGATAATTATTATTGTAAGAAAATTCTACCAGATGCAAATAATCCTCTCATTTACCTGGCTGATCTTTTACATATATTCTTAATAAGTCTTCCAGTACTTGGTTTACTCTTTCAGTTTGTCCATCTGTTTGAGGATGGAATGAAGTACTAAAATTTAGTGTAGTGTTTAATACTTTAAACAAAGATTTCCAAAAGTTACCTGTAAATTTAGGGTCTCTATCTGAGATTATAACTTTCAGTATCCCATGCAGTTGGAAAATTTGATTTAGAAAGATAGCAGCGATGTTTGTAGCTTTATATGTAGTTTTAATGGGTATAAAGTTGGCTGCTTTACTTAATTTATCGACCACTACCATGATAGAATCATTTAAATTCTGATTTTTAGGCAGTCCAGTAACAAAATCGAGACTAATTATCGCCCATTTCCAACTAGGAATGGGTAATGGCTAAAGTGATCCATATGGGTGTTGATGTTCAGTTTTCACCTGCTGACATTCAAAACACCTAGCGATATATTCTGCCAGTTCAGTCTTCATGTTTGGCCAAAAATATTATTTTCTTAAAATAGTTATAGTCTTATGATAACCTGGATGGCCTGAGTATGGAGTTTTATGGATTTCATCTAAATTTAATAACTTAACTTTAGGTACATTAGGTACATATATTCTGTCTTTGTATAGTAAAAATCCCTTTTCATTCAAACTGTACCCTTTACTTAAACTTTCTGTTGGATTTCTTTCATTTTAGCTTGTAAATTTTGGTAAATTTCATCTTGTTCTAACCCTACTTTAAGCTGTTCATCTAGATCTGTTGTATAAGTATTGATAACTGCTATATAGTTCAGCGTTGCATTTCTACTTAATGCATCAGCAACTTTATTTTCTTTCCCTTTACTGTGTTGAATTTCGAAATCATACTCACTTAGAAAAGCTAGCCACCTAGCTTGTCTAGCATTTAGATTAGGCTGATCTAACAGATATTTTAGTCATTCATTATTGGTCATTAGAATAAATTTTCTGCCAATTAGATGATGACACCACATCTTTAGAGCATGTATAATAGCAACTAATTCCAGATCCTAAGTTGCATAATTATTTTCATGAATTTTTAATTTCCTAGACTCGTAGGCAATAACATGCCCTTCTTGAGTCAATACTCTTCCTAAACCATCATTATTTATACACATAAATGTTTTATCATAACAGTTTAAGATCACCCTATGTTTCTCTAACCAATCCATACCGATTAGTAGGTCGTAATAACCAAGAGGTAGTACATTAAGCTTTACAACAGTTTCAAATTGATCCATAACTACTACACATTTCTTTACAAAACAAGTTACCTTCCTTTTTGCACCAGTGGTTAACTGAACCAACCAAGAATTTTCAAATTTTTCAACAGGCAGCTTACATTTTTCTACCAATTTAGGTGAAATATAACTGAGACTAGCTCCTTGATCAATTAAAATAGCTATAGGGGTTTGGTTTATCGTACCTTCTACTTCCACCATGGAAGTTTGATAGTCTGCCTGTCGATTCTCCAAGGCTGCATTGATCCTGGGCATAGTCCTCGCTAAGTCTCCAACAGTCATCTCCTCCTGTATGGTATGGATATTACTGACAGTATTTTTCCGATTAGGATAGACTGAAGCATAATGTGGGCCATTACAGTCGCAACACTTTATAGGTTCTTTGCATTCAAAGTTATTTGTGTAATTGCCATGATTATTAGCAGACTCTTTACCCTTTAAATTGTTCTGATTGCTTGGTGAATTATTCTTATTCCCTTGGAAATTCTTATTAGGAAAATTTATGGCCTTGTTATTTTTAGAATTCCAGTTGGGCACAAACTCTTTATTCTTTTGATCATAATGGTTGTTATTCTTTTTGGCCTTCCAGTTGGCCATGCTCTCCTTCTTTTGATTCTGTTCATAACAAAAATTGGCTTTCCTCATAGCTTCTTCCAGAGTTTTTGGATTTTCATACTCAATCCTATCCTTGATGTGAAAAGTTAAACAGCTGAGGAATCACTATACCTTTGGTTTTTCATGTACAAGGTATGCACATACCTAAGAAAACTTAAAAACTTGCTGTTCAAATCTTTCATAGTCATTGAACCTATTTTAAGCTCATAGTATTCTTTTGCTCTCTCTTCATAGTACTGCTCAAATAGAAATTTCTTTTTAAAGTAATTCTTGAAGGTACTCCAATTTACATTATTCTCTCTTATTCGCTTCACTCTCTTTAAGTCTTGCCACCATATATCAGCCTTCCCTGAAAGATTGTAGATCGCCATTCTAGCCTTTAATTGGTTAGAATAGTTATAAATCTAGAAGTACTTCTTCATCCCAGATAACCAGGATTTTGATTCCTCCCCCTTCTTAGTTTCTCCATTGAATGTCGCTGGTTTAATATTTTTAAACTCCCCAAAAAATTCCTCATAAGGTTTATATTTTCTCCTTTTAGTATAATGGTTGTCATCACTACTATCACTAGTGGAATGAAAATTACATTGATCACCAAATACCTCTGAAGATGAGCTACTTTCATTTTTAGTCTGTTTAATCTTTTTATATTTATGTTGGTGACTTATATCTTCTGAATTATCTCTTTTACCTCTTTCCTTAGTTTGAAATCTTTCTATTAGGATCTGATTCAACTCCTCCTGAGCTCTCAGAATCCTTTCATTTTCTCATTTAACAGATTCCGTTTCAGATTTTAAATATTTTACTGTTTGTAAAAGTTCTGAGGAATTAGTGGTTATGTATTTTTGTATAGGGTCTCTTTGTAAGTTTTCTCATTCAGTAAAGGGAGATTCCTCTTCTGCATATTCCTCCAATCTTTCCATACATGTTGTTAAACTTCTGAAACAATTTCTCTGTTGAATAACATTAAAATAAAATAACATCAGTAAAATAATTTAAATTCATTGTTTCATAAAAGCACGTTGGGCTTCATCAAGTCCTAGTGTTTCAACCTTGTGCTCTGATACCACATGTCAAAACCCCAAATTTTCACAAAAATTAAAATTTTTTAATGTAACATAAAATGTCTATAGTCATAGTTTTATAACCACTAGCAGCTAGCGGAAAGATGAAACAGCTAACAAAAGTAGTGATTAACTTCAACATATAAAGACTAATACCACTTTAATTTTGATATGTTATGTATATGACCTGCATTCAGTTGCTTCTAGCTGTACTGATGATTTGATTTTGTCAAGTAGGTGAGAAATTATGTTCTAAACTGGGGCTTACTTAGCAATTGCTAACTCAACTGGATTTATGGATCTTACAGGTTCAATAGGTAAATTTTGAACAAATAGGAGTTTGTTAAAGCGTTAAATTCAAGATGTACTTCTTTAGCATATATAAAATGCTAGAGTAAAAATTTGCTTAATAGAGTTCAAGGATACTACGAGGTAAAGTAAATTTTCTTTATTTCTTTTGCAACTATGACAATATTTTAAGTTTATGTCGAAAGACCAATATCCTTGCCATACTAAATGTCTTTCACTAGCATGAACTTCTACTTCAAAAAATATTCTTTCCAGCTATAAGATAAGCTACTTACAAGTTCCATATGGTGCTCCTGATTTAATATAATGACACTTTTACTGGAATAAGAGTTTACTGCCATTGCTATTTCTAATATCTAAAACACTGCTTATAAGCATGAAAATAAATCTAAGGCCTTCAAAGAAAGAGCTTACAATAGAAACTTTAGCTCTACTTTTGATTCTGCTCTAGTAGAGAAAAATTATCATCTTATTATTGTATTACAGTTATAAATGTTCACTTACACAAAAGTCGTTAAGTTATAATTCCGATCTTTCTAGTTTCATCTTGTCACAAGTATTGTAACAAAATTACATCACTTAATAACATTACTAAGTGATTCTATCTTTAACCCTGGATAGTCTTACAATCATGTATTTACCAAGTTTAATCTAAACATTGGTTTGATTTATAAGAACTTGGTTCTTTATGGAAACCCAAAGATCACTAACTTTTAAGAAGCCTCTCATCTATGACACTGTCTACTTCATGCAAATGTAGAAGATATTCTTGTGTAGAAAATACTACCTAACTTTTATATAAGCAAATTTGAAACTAAGATATTTATCTTATCAACTTTGATTTTGCATAACACTAATGTAAACATAGCATTACTCCTTTTAAAAAAAATAGGGTTTGTGTGAAGAATCATTAGGAGTACTATTGACTATAAGTTAAAGGCCTAAACTTCAATATTGATCTCCACTATATTCATTTTCCAGTAATTGAATTTAGTGTTATTCAATGCAAATGATAATAATTTATAATATGTTTTCACAATGGATTGATTATGGTGTTAGCGAACAGCACATACAACGAATTGAATTTATACCAAAATGTATTGTTGGTGAAATATAATATATGATTATATCGATGGGTTGATTTCCATGCTATCCAAAATAACAATGATATGTTACCAAACTTATCATTAGTGTTAAAACATTGTATGATTGGCATGATATTGTTCTTCTTGACAGTGCAGGAGAACTATATGGCTCGACCCACAACTTGATAAAAATTTCAGTGGGCACGTGGAGAAGCCTCCACTAGGCGATAGTCGATTTAAAAAACTTGCAATGTAACCCTAACTTCTCATTCTTCTACGAGGGTTTAGCTCTGCACTGTCTGGTTTCTTTGCGGCCATGAGAGGCTCACTTGTTCTCGTTTTATAGCTCCATTTTGTGTGTGAGGAAGTGTTGTAACTCTAGTATACGAGTAGAGTGATGCATAGCTCGTGTCTTGGTTTTCTTCTGCAAGTCGTGTATCGCTGTGGGAGTGGTTTTAAACTGTCAATAGTTTAGAGTGTTGGTTCCTTGCATTTCCATTGTCATAGCTTTCAGCCTGCTACATCGTCAGTGTAGTTTGGAATGTGAACCCCGCTGCCTCTATCACAAGTTAGCATGAGGGTTTGTTATTCAAAGTGTTGCTCGTTGTGCTGGTTTGATTCCTCCTTGGCTCTAGAGTTCTTTGCCTTTAGGTATAATTTTTTCCATACCATTATTTATAAATTTCAAGTTACAGTTTTAGTATTAGAAAATATAGCTTCTAAATTAAGTCTTCGTTCTTCGCTTTGCAGGTTACAGTTTATCTATACGCTTGGAAGAATCCTCTCCAACATTGAATTAACTTCAAGGCCAAATGGGTAAGCCTTGGTTAAAACGTGGCATCTCCCTACTTACAATGGTTAAGGGAAAAAGGGTTTTCAGTTGGAAAGGAAGCACGACTTCAGTTCCTCCATTGTTTAGATGCTTGCTTTTCAATTATTTCTTAGTTTTTGTTATTAAAACCCTTGCCTGTTACAGGGTAACTCTGGCTTCTATGCCGTGACTTCTATTTAGCTTTTCTTTGACTTGTAAACAGGAATTACAACTTTATGGAAAGTAATATCATACTCTGTTTCTTAACATATGGAGGTTCTCCTATTTTTTCATGTTTTTTTTAATTGATCTCTATTTTGAATACTCTGATAATTTATACATTGTCTTATAAAAGATATTACTGTAAATGAGGTTGTTCTTCTTCACTGTTAGTGAAATAAATTTACTGATAAAGAATTTTCTTGTAAATAATTATGGTTGTTGTGAAGACTATAACTTAGTCATAAGGTAAAATTTATAAATTTATATTTATCATTTAGGATAAAATAGCTAGGGTTTACTGGGAGAGAACCCACATATAGATATATTCTTAAATTTATTAGTTGTGCATTGGTCTCTGTTTACTAATATTTCATTATTACAAGAGTAATAATGTTATTTAACCTGTTTATGAAGTATTTTTAATAATAAAAGAGTTTATAAATATACCCTAAGATTCTTGAGATAAGACTGAAATCAATTTAATGCATAGCTTATAGTTTTTCTAGTTTAATTTGTTTATTCTCTTATTAAAGAATACGTTTATAAAAATAAATAAAAAAGATAAAAGAAAAACTAGGGTTTCGACCCTCAGGTTTAACTTACACAGGTTATGAGCTTGTATGGTAAATAATTATTTCTTAAATAGGTAATTTCTTAGTTTTATTCTATTTATTGTTTACCTTTATATTTGTATTTGTTTACTGTTCTGTAACTTACTAAAGATTCAGAGTTTTGTAAAGATTAAAATATTAACTCTGTAACTTTGATTACTTTTTATTAATAAAAGTTTTGTAAACATAATCCTATTCTAGTTTATATTAAATAATAGTTTAAGATAAAAAATTTAAGTGTGGTTAATACCTTGTTTAGGTACTTAGTTGTATCTTCTATAATTGTTATTGTATCTGTATATTTATTTATTATAACTCTAGTGTAGTCTTACTATTTCTTTTTCAACATTTTTATTAAATTATATTCAATGAAACAGTAAACATAAATAAACCATAACACTATTCTTTTCATAATAACTTAAACATTGAATAAATTACTCTGCTAACTACAGATACAGAATCCTATCTTTATTTTCATTCTCTTATGCATTTCTTTCATCTATTTAAAGCATTCTAACTGTGCTAGAGTACAACCTGGTTTCCATGTGTGGAAAAACACAGTCTAGAAAATTATTTTCATTCTAACTCATTACTTTTCTAAATCAACTTCATTTCTTCAATCAATCTATTAAGACTACTAATTCTAACATTTCACAAACTGAACTTTAACATTCATATACCAGTCAAACTAAGATTAACTAACATAGTAAAATAAAATAACATAGAACCTGTTTAGGACAGATGACAATAGCGTTAGGAGCAAGGATAATTTTAGGGGCGAATTTTAGCCCAGTTGGCTATTTTTCCATGTTTTTCTCCCAAAAAAGATTCGCCATTTTGCATTTTTTGAAGCCCTATTTCACCAAGTCTTGATGGGGTAAAACTTTTTCACCCTCAAAATCACCAAATTATTATATAAATGATATAAAATCCTTGGAAATTAAAATATTTTTTGAAAAATATCGCCAATCATTTTATAGTTGGCGTTTTAAGAATTGGTAATATTTGCCAACATTTATACATTTTTAAATAAGTATGGTTCCTTAAAATCATCCCTAGTTAGGAGGTCGTTTCTCCCTACCAATCTCCTAGAGAGCGCTCAAACAACGCTTCCTCAGGACCCTCGAGCCTGTTCTTGGTCTTCTTGGCTGAGAGCTGGTGGAAAATTCAAACAGTAGAACCCTCTGTCAACTGACTAGTTCAATATATTTGTAAAACACTCTGCTCTCAGTAGTATGATCTTCAGATCAAAAGCTGCAACTAGATCATTCAGCAGTTATCCCGTCAAACACTTTCCAGATTTTTTCTTCCATTGAATTTCTCTAAAGTACATTCATTCAACCTGAATGATCACTTCTCTAGAATGAGCATCCTCAGCTCTCTTCAATGGGAATTTTTATAAATATTGCCTAGGTCTTTTGGGTCAGTTTTCATTAATTGAACCACCTGCTCTGATTCCATTTTCTTAGGGAATCATGACCCCAAATGTAGGGAGGTTTCCACCTGCAACAATTGGAAGTGGTTTGAGGATGCTGCCACATGTCAGTTTGCTCTCCACCCAGTCTCCTCCACCAATTTGACCAATAAACACTCTTTTAATAGCTCTCCTAAGCTTGTTAGAATAGATAATTTATTTATAATTTGGAAGAGATGAAATGAATGGATTTTTAGGAATGTTCATTTCAATCATTTCTCCAAGTATGATGGATCTATGAGATGTTACAATATTATTGGTGAATCCAAGTAAAATACCAAAAGGAAGACCTCAAGCTACATCTTAGACGACTTCTAGAGTAGTAGAGGGTGGATCCATGGACAATGGGTTGAGTCCCCACATATGTGCATTCCCCTTGGGCTCAACTCACTCCCACATATATGGAAAACATCCACTCTATAGAGAAGGTCATTGGGTTCAAGAATAAAATTAATTCATAACCCAAAGCCAATAACATGACATCTAGTCACCCCTTCTTGAGAATGATAATCTCCATGTTCTTAAATTAGCCATGGATCGATTGGGTTTTTGTTTTACCTATGAGTGCATGTTACCATAAATCTTTTATCACTTAAGATATCCCCATTAGTAGGATTTTCTTTCTCAGGGTTTTCAAACCCTATCCATGTCACATCGCATAAGTACATCACAAGAGAACTCTAGTGCTAGCATCCAAGTCTACATGTCCATCTTGGAATTTCAATCCTCAAACCATAGAGTATTATACTCTTGCATCACACAAAATAAATATCTCCAAGAACATATAAGATGTCTCCCTTTACCCTCATCTTCTCATGTGGTTATATCTTCATGATCCCTGACATCTAACTCACAGGGTTTCCTCATGAACCCTATAATCTCCAATATAGGTATGAATTCCTCTTAGGGTATGCAAACCCTATCCATGTTATATCACACAAGTACATGACAAGAAAACACTAATTCTAGCATCCAAATTCATCTCAAGAATTAGATCCATTCTCCATGTATTCTACTAGGGTAGTGACCTTAGTGTTAGAATAAAATGCCCTGCTTTTGACCTAATTTGTCACTTTCTCAAAATTACTTGCAAATTCCATTTATGAGACCTTTTACTTGGTAGATATTGGAAAAAATTAAGGAAATATGGGCCAGTGAAATTGTTTCTTTTGGTTAGAGGAAAAACTAAGGTGAGTGAGGGTTCCCAATTATCTCACGTACTTTTTTGCTTGAGCAATTTTAGCAACAAGTCAAATTAGGGTCTTTTTGCTTGGTAAGTTTGTCAAATATACAAAGGGTTGATGCAAAGAAACTAGTGGCAATAATATTAACCATGAATAAAATACTTGACACTATGTTAAGTGGTCCAAACTATACTTTCGGGTTGGGAACATTAGAAAGGATGGTATACTAATTAATATAAGAAAGTGAATTACAATAAAAGAACAAATGCCAATTCAAGGAATCCAATCTATCTAATGTCTCTCAAGGCATCAAACACAACCATCTACAAACCTTATGGATGGTTGTCACATGTCTCACTACTAAGGTAATTAACTTTCCCATCCTTGTTCTTGACTCATCACTATTCACCCACTAAACCTTGAACCACTGCACCATTGCATGCTTGGAACCATGATACCCAAATTGTACCTTCTATTGCTAAAAATTTCATTGAAGTGATGAATGCCCTAAACACAAGTGAAACCTTGAGGAAAATAAGAGGGATTCCAATATCACCACACAAATCCTCTTTAGGCCATGTTATGTGACATACTATATTGGCATACTATTACTTATTCTTGCTTCATGCTGCTGACATATTCTAGATTATTATGGTCTATTTTTATTGTTGTTGGGGCACTTTTGGAATTTGCATCCACCTAAGTTATCATATTTGAAGGATAAACCACAGGATTCAAATGGGAATCCTGTCAAATTAAGAGTGCCTACAATGCTCTACAATTTTCCTCCCTACATGTATAGTGTAATGCAAACTTCAATATTGTAACTATTGTTAAGGAATACTTTTGGAGAGTCAAGCACATATCATAGCAGGTGACCAATACTTCTTCAAGTTTCTTAATATTCATTAGTAGTATTACCTAGAAATATTGTTGTTGGTGGGAGTAGTCTAGGAGTCGATACTCCTTCGAAGGACATGTGTTTGCCAAATGATCTTAAGTTTTATAGACTATGCATCGAACCTGATCTCTAGTATATTTGGTATTAGATAACTCTTGGATTTGTTCTGTCAATATTGAGATCTTTGTTTGTAATTAAATAATTTATAGGTTTGAGATAGCAGTGAATATCATAAAGGATGAAGAGCCAATAAAATAAGTCCACTTTGCACAAAGAATGTATTCATTTTTTGCTTCTATCTTCATGGCTCATGCAAATGCTTCCCTAGGAGTGTTAATTGCCTACTGCATCAAGGGAATCCTCATCATGGTTATCATCCCTTCCATAAACCATCATTTATATTGCAATGGATGAATGAGATGTGATAACTTGCTCATTAGGTTGTGAAACTATTGGTCATAGTCCAAAGCACTTTCTCCCCAAATTTGTTGAATTTCTTATATATTCCATGATCTTTTGGATTTTTATTGTGTTAAGACTTTCAAACTGGTGTTTTGAGAAGGAACCCTTCTCATCTTCAGAGAAGTAGAAACAACAAGAAGTTTATGAAGAAACCACCATGAGAGAAAAAAATTATGTCTAGATGCAAAGGAAAGAAGGATATTTATGATGTAGAGCAAAAAAACCTAGTCGTTGATATGTGGGGTGAGATAGTCAAAGCTAAGTTAAAAATAACTTCATATTTTAATTTAAACTAAATAAGAATGAGAATGTAATAAACTATTTTATTTTCTTTTTTAATTAATAATATGATTAAGATAAGGAAAAAAAAAGAGAAGAAAAAGAATTAAGAAAATAATTTGGATGAGAATAAATTAAAGCATAAGCTTTAAACCAATTTTTAAGTAAAGGAGAAAAATAAAGAAAAATAATAACTAAACATTAGTAATAGTAAAAATAGGCAATGAATAATAAATTAATAATAATAATTACTAAAGATTTATTAAGTAAAGAACGAAAGAAACTAGGGAACAATTAAATACGAGATAGTAATAAAAATATGTAGTTAATAATAAAATAAATAAAACTACCACTAATAATAAGAATTAATAATTAATACAGATTAGGTCGGGGTAAATTAGGATAAGGGGATGGGGAAATATTGAATAAAGTAATATTAAATAATAATTAATAAATATTAGTTTCGATTAGGGTTAATATTAACCAAATAAAATAAATATAAGGGAATATAAATGAAGAAAAAGAATGAAGGGTGGTTAAAAGGGGAAAAAGAAAGAACAAGAGCCACTAGGTGGTAATGTCTTTGAAATTTTCAAAATGTTGCTATAGCATCAAACTTATTGAAACAAAAATTTAAAGGAAATACATTTATGGTCATGCCATGCACATGGGCCATGAACTAATTGTGACTATTGTTAGTTTGTAATTGAATTTACGCTCACAATTTATAAATACATTGTATATATTCAATATGTGTTTCAAAGTCATTTGAAAATTAAACATTCAAGGGACATGTCAACATAGTGTGGACTATTATGGGAACCATCGATTTCTCTTCTCTGAAATTTGATTAAATAAGACTTTTAAAAAAATTGATTAAATGATATTTTTCTTAGCTAACTAATGAACTTTGCAATTTTCCCAGAGAGAACTAGAACAATAGCTGCCGAACCCTAAGCTGATTGCATCGAGGGTTTCTGCAAGCCCTGCATCCATGGATCCTCCTAATCCCGTGTCCGTTGAGGACCATTTTCAAGATATCGTGGCCTCTCTTCCCCCCGCTCAGGCCACTGCGTCCCCTTCTTCTCGCTTTGTCAAGCGCGCCGACGTCCGAGAAGTAAAGCTCAGCTCTGCTGCATCAAAGAGAAAAGCAAATACTCTTTTAGAGAAAGGTCTCATTGGCTTGTTCACTGGACTCTGGCCATCCCCATGCTCAGTGGAGGTATGGCTCAATAAAAATTGGAAAACCCTAATTCAGGGGGAAGTTCAGTAGATCTTTTGTGGAAAATGATACTTTGCTTTCATTTTTTAAAAGAAGGAGGATCATGATCTGATCTTCAAGAATGGGACTTACTTCATGGGTCCAAGACGCATGTATTTGAATAAATGGGATCTATCATTCAACCCAGAAAAGGATGTCCCAAAGGCGGTTCCAGTCTGGGTTAAGCTCCCCCACCCCCCCCTTCACTGCTGGAACGATGAGGACTTTCGAGCAATAGGGAATACTTTAGGGAAATATGTTGACAAATCTGAACCAAAAGCCCCAATGTTCTCATGTGCCCAAATTTGCGTTGAGGTAGATCTTGAGAAAGACCTGCCGAAATCCATTATTCTCTCCATTGACGGGTGGAACCACCTACAAATAGTGGATTATGAACAAATCCCCTTCAAATGCAAATACTGCCATGAGTATGGACATTTTGCTAAAACATGTCCAAAGAAACCTGAGAAACCCATCTCAGACAGCTCGCCGAATGAGGGCTGGAACATTGCAAGCGGGAAGAAGACAGCAAAGTCCCTTAAGCAACAGCACACCTCGTCAAAGAGTGCCCCCGAAAATCGGTTTGAGGTCCTGCAAGTCAAGACACAAGAAATAGAAACCCAAGAGGAAAATCCTGAAGTTGTTCAACAACAGGACGGTGAACCACTGGCAGCAGTCCCACCGCATAAGGAGAAGGAAGTTCAGGAAGAGGGTATCGTGCAATCTAAATAAAGGAAGGAAGTTGCAGCAAACTATGAAGGATCTATCACAATATCAAGGGAAAAAGTAATCTCAGAAGAAACAACAAACACTTCTGCAGAAGAACAAGAACCGCTCTCCAGAAAAGGAAGAAAGTCCAACAAATCCATAAGGGAACAGGAAGCAGCAAGGGAAAAGGAAGCAAGAAAGCAGTCTAATTTAGACTTTCTAGTCAAAACTTCGCAAGCAAGAGTGTACTTACTCAGTGCTGAAGAGGAAAAAAGGAGAAGGAAAAGGCCCTTAGACAACTCAAAAAATAATGAAAGTGGTCCCCTGGAATTGCAGAGGATTAGGAGTTACAGAGAAGTTAGAAGTTATCAAGAGATTTAAATCAATGGAATCTACCTCAATTCTTATCATCCAAGAGACAAAAAAACCAGTTGAAGACAGCATTGCAATCATTAAAATCTTTTGGCCAAAAGGCTCAGGAGTAGCCACTAATGCCAATGGAGCCTCTGGAGGTCTTCTATGCTGGTGGGATTCAGAAAAGTTTGGAATGCTCTCTGCCATCAAAAACAAAAAACTGGCTTCTCATAAAGCTAGAAAATAGAGAAAACAAAGATAAGTTCTGGATCGGGAATGTATATGGCCCAACCATGAACGCTCAGAAAGACAGCTTTTGGACTCACTTGAGGAACAATGTGAAGGCAAACTGCTCCTACCCTGCTTCATTGCAGGGGATTTCAATGTTACTATATCTGTAGATGAACGCAGAGGTGGAACTAAGGTCAGGGACCCATTTGGGGAAAGTTTGTAAGACCTCATTTCTCAGTGGGGCCTTACGAACATCAAACCGAAAAATGGAATCTTCACATTGAGTAATAAAAGAATCAGACCTGGCCATATTGCTGCCAGACTGGATCGCTTCCTGGTCAGTACTCATCTTCTTAATTCTTATCCTGAAACCAAAATTTTGTGCTCAGGTGTTTCGGATCATAAGCCTATCTACATTTTTGCCCCCCGACGGAAAATCTTGGGCCCCTCCCATTCCATTTCAATCGCCTTTGGCTCGAGGCAGAAGGGGTTGAAGACATCATCTCTAGTGCATGGCGTTGTTTCATCTCAGGCTCTCCAACATTCTCTTGGGAGCAGAAGTTAAAAAGGGTTAAAGTAGCTCTCAAATCCTGGGCAAAAAATCACTATCAGGAACCCTCAAAGCAGAAAGAAGAAATCGTAAAGAATATGGAAGCCCTCCAAGCAGAAATGGAAGTAAGTGAGATCACCAAGGAGCATCTTGTAAAGGAAATAGAACTGGAAACAAGCCTGCAAAAAATCCTAATACAAGAGGAGGAGGGATGGAGGCTCCGATCACGTATCTTATGGCTCAAAGGGGGAGATCATAATACAAATTTTTTTCAAAATCAATGCAGGGATAGACAGCGCTGGAACACTCTGAGAGAACTAAAAAATGATGATGGATCAGTCATCTCAGGGCAAGCAGCTATCAGTATGGAGGTAAGGACTTTCTTTGAACATGTGTATAATGACGAGGAGCAAGTCTCCCAATGCACTATGGAAGAAATGGTGTCTGATATCCCAGCCCTCATTAGCCCAGAGGAAAGACTCAGGCTTGAATCCCCCATTTCGAAAGAAGAAGTCAAAAAAGCTATTTGGAGCCTTCATCCGAATAAAGCCCCAAGCCCGGATGGCTTCCCAATTTGCTTCTATAGAACCTTTTGGCCTCTTATAAAAAAAGACCTGATGCGTCTCATCTCTTGGATGGAAAAAGGTAATATGGGAGGAGCCACCAACTCCACCTTTCTGGCTTTGATCCCTAAGGAGCCTAATCCCACCTCCATCAAAAAATTCCGACCCATCTCTCTCTGTAATGCTTCCTACAAAATCTTCTCCAAAGTTTTATCCATGAGACTCAAACCAATCATTCCTTCTCTGAACTCTCCAAATCAAGGCGGTTTCATCTCAGGCAGGCAAATTAGCAACAACGTCCTAATGGTTTAGGAGGTGATCCACTCCAGTTCCAAAAGGGGTGAACTTGGAATGGCCATTAAATTGGATTTGGCCAATGCCTTTGATAGACTGAGACACTCCTTTATCCTTTTGGTTCTAAAGAAGTTCGGCTTCCCGCCTGTTTTTATCAATCAAGTTCAAGCTTGCATAAATTCTCCTTGGATAGCTCCTCTTATCAATGGAAAACCCTCTGAGTTCTTTAAAGCCTCCCGTGGTATAACACAAGGATGTTCGCTTTCCCCCTTCCTTTATATTCTGGTTGCTGACTCCCTCAGCAGAAGATTGCTCAGACTTCAATCAGAAGGATCTCTTATGGGTCTTTCCTTTAGGAATGGAGTCCTCCCCATCAACCATCCTTTGTTCGTTGATGACACAATATTTCTAGGGATAGCATCCACTCAAATAGCTAGAAAATTTCTTAGCCCCCTTGACCTTTTCCTCCGCTCCTCTAAAAGCTCAGCTAACTTGAATAAATGCCAGTTATATGGGTGGAACTGCAATGCAGCAACTCTTCGCAGCATATCTCAAATCATGTAGATAAAAGCCAATCCTAACTGGACTCATTTTACCTACTTGGGCATCCCCATTGTCAAACAATTCTTGGTCTCTTCCATGTGGGCCCTGATTATCCAAAAAATCAAAGCCAAGATACAATCCATGCGATCGAAATGGCTAAATCTTGTAGGGAAGATGGTTCGCATTCAGTCCATCCTCTCCTCCTATCCTATTTATGTTAGCTTGATGTTCCTTGCTCAGCTAACTTGAATAAATGCCAGTTATATGGGTGGAACTGCAATGCAGCAACTCTTCGCAGCATATCTCAAATCATGTAGATAAAATCCAATCCTAACTGGACTCATTTTACCTACTTGGGCATCCCCATTGTCAAACAATTCTTGGTCTCTTCCATGTGGGCCCTGATTATCCAAAAAATCAAAGCCAAGATACAATCCATGGGATCAAAATGGATAAATCTTGTAGGGAAGATGGTTCGCATTCAGTCCATCCTCTCCTCCTATCCTATTTATGTTAGCTTGATGTTCCTTGCTCCTAAAAATGTTATTAACAGCATTTGTAAGGAAATCAGAAAATTTTTATGGCAGGGAGGAAAAGTCCAGACAAAGAAATTCCATCTTGTAAAGTGGGACACGGTTAAAAGAGCAAAAAAACAAGGCGGGCTAAGCATCAAGGACCCCGAACAAATGAATAAATCCATGGGAGCTAAATTGATATGGAGACTGGTTACAGGAAGGAAATATTGGTGGAAGGAAGTCATTAGGAAAAAATACATCAGAAGGCCCGGGTCAAAAATGTTGGATAGTGCTTGGACAGGCAAAGGGACTACTCTCTGGCAGTTATGCAAATTTTCTCTCAACACAATTCGAGCAGACTGCTATTGGATCCTAGGGAATGGGAAAAAGATCAACATCTGGAAATGCAACATTCTAGGACAGCCATCTCGCTCCTCGCTCCCAGGTCTGGCTCCTCTTGCTGAATGGGCTTGCGAGCAGGGGCTCATCACCCTTTTTGACCTCTCTCAGTGGGACACGAGGGGACAGTGGATTGGCTGGAAGGAGTTATTTCCTCCAGCTCATCTAGCTAATGCAGTAGCATCTTTTCTCTCCTCTCTTCACAGTTTTTCCCCAACGCGTGTTGCAGCAAGGGATCGCATTGGATGGGGAAAATCGGGACAGTATATTTTTAGAGAAGGATATAAAAGACTATCCTTGGAATCGACTGTAGCGGATCAACTATGGAAGAAGGTGAGGCATCTTGACAGTATTCCCAAGGTAAACATCTTCACATGGATCCTTATGCATAATAAGCTCTTAACAACTGAAAATCTAAGAAAAAGAGGCATAATCGGTCCCTCTAGATGTGCTCTGTGCAACATGGACGAAGAAACCACTAGCCATATTTTTCTTCAATGCAAAATCTCCCTAATAGCCTGGAAGATCGTCCTTCCCCCGGGCCTTGCTCTAAAGCTCCCAGGCTCGGTAGCTCAACTCCTTAAGGATTGGCCCAAGCATTTTCCCGACTCCTTAAGCAAGAAACCCATTATGATTCAACTCTGGGCCTCTATCCCTAAGAACCTTTGCTAGCAATTGTGGCTCGCTAGGAATAAGTCCATCTTCAAAGAGCAAAAAGTTGTTCCAGCCCGTATAGCCTCTAAAGCAATAGGAATGATAGCTAAGAAGTTTGCTTCGAACAACATCAGCTTCCCCTCAAAGGAATGCATCCCCAAGCCTTACTCATCTTGGTGCAAAATTTTCTTAAAGGAGACGAGTTCCCTTCAGTTCAAAATCTCCAAATATAGTGCAGCCCAAACATGCAGACCACTTCCTTAGGAGATAAGACTATCTAGCAATGAATTTAAATCTTGTCTCAAGGAGAAGAACTCATATGCCTTCTTCTTTGATGGTGCCCCTAAAGGCAATCCAGGAGTGGCAGGTGCAGGGGGGATTCTCTTGGATCCCAGAGGACATGTTGAAAAAGCCTTCGCTTGGGGCCTAGGATCTAGGACCAATAATGAGGCTGAGTGGTTGGCACTCCTTCAGGGCCTACATTCCTTAGTCACTAAAAACCTTCGTAAGGTAATGATATTTAGAGAATCTCGACATGTCATTTTCAAATTGATTAATGGTTACCCCTCCGGCTTAATCAATTGTCGCCGCCTGTATGAAAAAGCAAAGCCTCTCATGACTAAATCCTATGAGCTATTTCACATCCTTCACCACAGTAACTTCGCAGCGGACGCCTTGGCTAACATGAGGGCCTCCCTACCTCAAGGTCAGAACGGAAACACTCCTATCATCAAATTCATCCCATAATGGTTCGTCGGAAGCTTTCCTTCCTTTCACAAGATAAGAGGTCCTCCCTCTCTTCATTCCTGGAAATGGCTATCTCTATCCCTAAAAGCGTTACTAAGGACCTTCCTCATCTTCCACCTTATCCCTCCACCCCTCCTCCTTTCATTTCCCCCTCCCATTATCCCTCCATTCCCATCCTTCTTCACTCCCTCATATTTTTACCCCCTACCCTTATCCCTCCACACACCCCTCCTCCCACTGCCTTATTCCATCCTCCAACAGTTGGCTCCCACCCCACGCTCCATCTAGAAGGATCCTCTCGTTCATTTTGTTGTCTTGCCAATCCTCTTTCCCCCGCCGCGTGGTTCATTCTCTACCCACATCCTCTCTCGGGTAATGTCGGCTTTATGGTTCACTGGCCCTGGGTTAAATGCCCCTCCTCCTCGCATGCTCCAATTATTTTCAACCATTTCAGTATGTCTTCTCCTCGAAGCAGCATGCAAACTCATTTTACTCCATCTCTCGGCTCTTTTTATCATGAGGTTCCTCCGGAGCGTATTCTCCTTAATGTAATCGCAGGCGTTGGTGAAGGGTGGCTGCAGGAGATCCCATGGGAAGCTCCATCTCACTAGAACTTTTGTGAAGGAAAGGCTTTCCCTTGCAGCCTTCTCCTCTTGCTCCTATAGCACCCTTTCAGGATCCTCGTTGTGATTTTCAAACACTGGTTCTGGCTCAAATCTCACGTCCGAAGCGCATACTGCCAATGCTAAGAGAAGCACGGTCTTGGGCTGTCACTAATCAGGGTGGAAGGAAGGTGCAGTGGGCACCTTAGCCTGCAAAGAGGGTCAAAGTGAAGAGGGTGCCTCCTTGCAGCAGGAGATCAAAGTGCTAAATTACATACTAAGTGGCCTCTCAACTGAGAATCAGGCTTGTGTGCTAGCAGGCTCTGTTCGTGCTTTGCACTGCATCTTGGCCCATATTGACTTTTCCCCAGGAACCAGCAGAATGTCTCAGGCTAATGAAAATTCAGGCATCATGGACGTGAAAAATAATCTTAGGCGACTTTACGAGATGATAGCGATTGGCATAATGGATAATAAGGAAATAGCACAGGAGGTCAAGAACATGGGGGAAGTGGTGAGTTACACCTCTCTGCAAATCAGCAATCACGATGCAAGGATCGATGACAATGAGAGAAATCTCAGGGAGATAATGGGAAAGGTTGATAGGATCCAGGAAGACCTCCAGTGTCTGATCAACATGAATCAGGGAAGCAAGGTGAATGAAACCACTGCAGCAGCAGCGCACCCAATGGAGGAAGAGTCTGTGGTCCAACCCATGAAATTCAGAGGCAATCAATAAGCAGTTTTCTTTTAAATATGTTAATATGTTTTACTTTCTTTTGCTCTGTAGTCAGTTTATAAGGGTATACACTACCCCAGGCACTAGTTGTTTTGCAAATTCTCTATGTGTAGTTTTTTGGACATCCCTTCAGATCAGCTTATTGTGCAGCAATTTTGAACTGCAAGAACTCTCTGTTATGTTATCTTCTCTGTACTGAATGGCTATAAACAGCTTGTTTTATAAAAACCCTTATGGGAGTACACATGGAAGCCTATATTCAGCTTATGCAAGAGACTACTAAATTATTTAGTCAATTCAATTGGTGGGTAATTGGGGTTTCCCCTAAATAATAATTTTTTATTGTTTTCCCTCTTTTGAAAGTAGACGTGTCACCTTTTATTTTGTGAATCGCATCTGTGAAGTTGTTGTTTTTATGTTTCTAACTGGATTTAGGGATCGGCAACTGGGTTTTACTTAAGATTGCAATTTTATTATGTAATAACTAAAACATAACTTACAAAATAAAACATTTTTGAGCAAAAAATTGTTCTAGTCTAATGGACACCGAAAACAGGAATTTTGTTCAAGTCATAAGTCGTTTGAGCTCATCATAATCTTCCAGGAAAGCATTTCAAAACATTAGCCTCAAAGTCTAAACAAGAACTAATATTTGAGCATTTCAAAGCGATCTAGTTTGAATCATATTTAATGATATTAATCAAATACCATTTGGTGATTAGGTTTTAGTTTACAAGTTGTGAACCCATGCTTATATGTATTGCATGCTCCAATTCCTATATCCAGGAGTCCTTGGTTATCTTAAGAAATGGAGTGCTTCTAGTGACATTAAAGAAATATGGTGAAATAATATAGACAAGACTTCCAGTAATCAAATTTCAAATTTCTTCTTGGGTTTCGTCAATAGAAATAGGGATGAACCAACCGCCTAGCAACAAATCACAGTAGCATAGAAATAATGAGGAAAAATAACCTTGAATATTCTTAAAGAGGTAAAACCAATTAGCATTAAACTACTTATTCTTATTATTTGACCTGACATCTTAGCTCTTTTCGCTTTGGGTTAACACCATGGAAGAAGGTTATCTAGCTAGATCATGTAGGGTTTGTCGAAGCCGCTATTACATACATTTAAAAAAAATGTGGATGCAAATTCAATATCGAAACACCAATATATATGACACTATTACATACATTTTAATATTTCCAAGTATAGAAACACCAGTTTATATCTTATCTGTCCTCCATAAATTACAATCAGGGTTTTATTGATAGCTTAGCTTTGCCATATTTTATTACACCTTGTCGATTTTTACCTATATTAGTTACTCAGGGATAGTAAATTATGTCATATCACCACTCATAACCTCCCATACTTGTCATGATGTACATAAATTCTCTATATTCCAACATTATCTTTAACTCCAAGAATTTATTACCATCACTGATACATAGGAAAAATAAAAATTAAAAATGGTTCCACGTGAATCCATGCAGAGGGATGCATGTATCTAGGTTTGTTTAGATTTGGAAAAATATTGAAGTGACGAAACTATACTTATGGTGGATATCCATAAGTCCCAAGGTCCATTATGGGTAAGCTAGGATACCCCTATTCCCTATACTAAAATAGTAATAATAGATAACCAAATCAAGTCCAAAAAAAACATCTCAACTTCCCCCAATCGCCACTTTATTTATAAATAAAACAAACTTAAACTAACAAATATAGATATCAGTCCAAACTTGAATTTTAACAAATTTCCCACTACTAGAAATGATATCGATCCAAAGACTTTCCCCTACACATATATATCACAGTAACAAATTACCATTGGTGAGAAATCATATTGATCAAAATACTTGTCCCCCACACACATATATTGTAGTGATTAGTGGTCATATTTTACACACACTTCATTGTTTCTAAGTTTACCGAAAAACCCAAAATTGCTTGCCCCCGATGATGTGGGGTAGCACCTGACCTTCACTTCCTAAATGATCAAATATGCAAACACATCACAAAATTATTTCTAGGGAAGCTATTCACCACCTCCTGGATGATGTCTGTGTGGATGAGAGGAATGAAGGTGCCATCACTACGTTATCGCTCACACGTATCGTTACTCCCTCACGAAGAAAGAACCCCCGAGCCAGCAGCCCACTATGGAATTGAAAGGAGAGTGGTGTTTGTTCCATGGAAATAGATGAGAGGCCCAGTTCATGGAGAACTGATGCCAAGTAGAACACCTGCGGATCCCAATTCCAATGAGAGAAATTGACCATGGCTATAGTCTCCCCGAAATAGTATGATCGGATGCTGTGGAGGAAGATGGCAGAATCCAACCATGATTTGGCATAGGTTGTGACCACCTCGGTGAGAGGACTTTGCAGGAGAGGATAAAACTCTATTGGAAGCAACAATTATTAACATCTTGCATAATTAAACTCTCAAATTGAAACTAAACATATAGCAATTCAAACCAGCAATAAATCCACTGTCAAATATCTGCAAGATAGTTTATTTCTGTTTTAAAATCATTAAAGGGATTATGACCAATTATTAATTTATGTTATATGTATGGAACCTACATATATTTTTGAATCAGAATCTCATGGAGCACATTGTAGAATGCATCATTATCCATTAGAGAAATGTCTTGTTGGAGGGTAAAAGATTGAAATTGTACTATTTAGGTTTTAAGAGTTTGGTGTACATGGTTCTCTATGATCAAAACAAGGATGCGGTTCTATCGACATGTTAAAGGTTAATCCTTCCACTGCATTTTATTGAAGAATTGTCGATAGTTTGTGTCCAACTAACTCTTCAATGATGAGGGACTTCAAGCCATTTCTAAGGCGAAGGCTAGGCAAGAGGCTTGGATTTAGGTGCGTTTGGGAGGGAAAAAAGATGATGTGATGCCCCTTGGTTACAGCGGAGGAATTTTTGCAGCTCAGGTGCTAAAAATGTAGGAATCAAAAGTTTATTTCTTATTAACACTAAATATGTGTAAAAATTCAAATGTGAAAACCTACAATGCTTGAATTTGACCATTATTGGATGCCATATGAACCGTAATCAACCCCATCTTGTTCCCTACCGTAATGGAAGCTATGTGTCTCAATAGTAAGCATAAAAGGTTGTTTCACATGTTTGTAAATTATTCATACACCTTATTTAAGCACATGTCTAGTATCTCCATTCGTAGAACTAGACCCAACGCACCAATGAAGAGGAATTTTTTGCATACAACGAAGCCGACAAGAAATTAAAATATACATCTTACATTAAATTAGTTTACATGATGTGGATGAAATCACGCTGCCACGTCTTGGGCAACAAAATTCAATTAAAACTCAAATCCTCGACAACCAATTGTAATCCAAATATATGATTTTTTATAAAATTCAATTTAATAAAAAAAACTAAACTATATATCAAACTTTATACATGAAAAAATTTAGACTATAATATGTATGGATTAATAGGATGGGGTTATTACTATATATTCTGTTGCGCAGAACATAATAAAGGTGAATATATGGAATTAGGGTTAAGTGAAATAAGAGGAGGTTTTAAGAAGTTTCATATATGATTAGGGAATTTTCATTAGGATTATATATTTTATGGATAATATGAGCCCAATATTGAATATTTTTTTGTCCATCTTCTTTGTTAATGTTATTGGGGTTCGTTTCAATTTCTAGGGATTATCTAATTAAGTGAGTAGAATAGTGGTAATCTCTAGCTAAAAATTTTCTGCTTCGCTGAAGATGAGAAAGGTTCCTACTAGAAACGTTGGTTTCAAATTCTTATCCAACAGATCATGGAATATTCATATAACCGTGAAAGCTTGAATCATCAAATTTCTTTTAGTTAAATACAATTATGGGATTCCAGATTTGGATTATGGAACTCTATAGTGAACCTATTATGTACCTCTCCCAAAGCCTTAATTAGGCTCCCTTTGGGAACTTGAATGAATTTCATGTACCCCTAAATATTTTTTCCTCTTAATTGTGTGGTTTGAAAACCCACTGGTATATTATCATTGCTACCGAGGATGTGTTTAGCTTTTTATATTGATTTGCACAAGAACTATTATTGTTTCACATCAAATTATACCTCACCCAAGAACTCAAGTAGGAACATACTCTTCCTTTCTGAGCCATATTCATGATATACCCCTTGGATCATGGTTTATGTATTACTTGTGAGTGCATGTTACCATAAATATTGTATCACTCAAGCTCTCCCTAGTTGCAAGATTTTCTTTCTTGGGGTTTTCAAATCCTAGCCATGTTACATCACACAAGTACATGGCAAGAAAACTCTTGTGCTAACATCCAAGTCTACATTTATGTCCTAGTCTTTCGATCCTCAATCCCTAGGTATTATACTCTTGCAACATTGCATGCACAAAGACCCTGTGGATTATAAAAAATACAAGAATTCAATGATCTTTCCTTATCCCTACAAACAAAAAGATCAAGGTTCCAAAATCATGTTAGGAATTAGTTTCATTCTCCATGTCTTCTACTAGGGAATATACCTTAGTGTTACAAAAATATACATAAGAATAATCATCATCTTTAACATCATGTTATTGTCTAGGTTTTACAATGTACGCATATAACACAAACCCTACTTATCACAAGAGAAATTCCTAGCATCACACGAGATCAATCTTTCCAAGAAAATTGAAGATGTCTCTCTTTCCCCTTACCTTCCACTATGGTATCCTCATTATGCAAAGAATATAAATCCTAGGGTCTTCTCATGAACCATATTGTCTCTAAGATAAATTTTGTTCTATGTCCAGTTGCAAGTAGCCACTTGCGGGAATTCAAGGAGAATTTATGAATTTGCTCTGGGGTATGTAATCCAAACTGGGAAACATAATTGGGTTCATCAACTACCATGATGGTTTTTTTCCATTGTGGACATGGTATCATTTCCCATGGTCACCCATGAGATTTCAATTCAAAATACACCCCCTTGTGCAAACTTGGCATTGGCCCTCACTGAGCAAAAACATATTTTTGGAGGTGGTATAATAAAACCATTTCCAGGAAATTGAAACATGGTAGAGGGATTCCCCTAAGTGAAACCCAACATCTTGAGTCCATTAGAATCGATGGTTTTAGTATCCAAGTTACATTTTTTTCTATGGGCAGTTGCAAGTAGCCACCTAGGGCCATTCAAGGACAACTTGATAATTTACTCCAGGAGCATGAAATAGGAACCAAGAAACATAATTGGGTTCCTTCAACTGCCATATATGTGTTTTTCCATTGTGTACATGGTATTTATTCCCACAATTTCCCAACATATTTGAATTCAAAATATACCCCCTTGTGCAAAATTGACATTGGCCCTTAGTAAGAAAAAACGCTAGTTTCAGAGATGGTATAGTATGAACATTTTGGGACAATTGAAACATGGTAAAGGGGTTCCCCTAGGTTAAAAATAACATCTCGAATCTATATGGATCAATGGTTTCTTTATCTAAGTTATGTTTTTTGTTCATAACCAGTTGCAAGTAGCCACATGGGGTCATTCAAGTACAACTTCTGAATTTTCTACAATGGCACAAAATTTGAACTATGAAAACATAATTGGGTCTCGTCATCTCTCACATATGTTGTTTTTCATTTTAAACATGGTCTCGCCTCCCAAGGTTTCCCACTATATTTCAATTCAAAAAATTGCCCCCCTTATGCAAAATTGACATTGGCCCTCACTCAACAAAACCCTACCTCAGAATATGGTATAATACGACCATTTATAGCCAATTGAAATGCAATATATGGGTTCCCTCGAGTGAAATATGAAATCCTAAATCCATTGGAATCGATGGTTTCATGACGCAAGTTACATATTTTTGTTATATGGTCAATTGCAAGTAGCCACCTAGGGACATTCATGGATAGCTTGTGAATTTTCTCTTGGGGCATGAAATTCGAACCGAACAACATAACTGCATCCTGTCAGCTCCCACACATGTGTTTTCCCATTATGGACATAGAATTTCATCCCACTATTTCCTGGGATATTTCAATTCAAAAATGACCCCCTTCTGCAAAATTGACATTGTCCCTCACTAAGCAAAACCCTACTTTCAAAGATGGTATCATAAAACCATTTCTGAGCAATCGAAACATGGTATATGGGTTCCCCTAGGTGAAAAACAACATCCTGAATCCATTAAAATTTATTGCTTCATAATTCGAGTTATGGTTTTTGTTTTATATCCATATACATGTAGCCACCTAAGGTCATTCAAGGACAACTTGTGAATTTTCTCCAGGGCACAAAATACAAGCCATGAAGCATAACTCAGTCCAGTCATCTACCACAAATGTGTTTGTCCATTTTGGACGTGGTATCACTTCCCATAGTTTCCCAGGATATTACAATTCAAAATGGATCCCTTTGTACAAAAGTAGCATTGGCCCTCATGGAGCAAAACCCTACTTCTGAAGATGGTATAATATGACTATTTTCGAGCAATTGAAACATGATAGAGGGGTTAACTAGGTGAAAACCAATATATTGAATCCAATGGAATTGATATTTTCATGATTCTATTTATGATTTTTTTCTATGGCCGATTGCAAGTAGCCACCTAGGGCCATTCAGGGACAACTTGTGAATTTGTTTCGAGTGCATGAATTACGAACTTGGAATCATAATTGCGTCCTACTAGCTCCCATAGTTTTTTTTCATTATGAAAGTGGTCTCACTACCTATGGTCACCCGAAATATTTTAATTTAAAATTGACCGCGTTGTGCAAAATCTACATTGGCCCTCATTGAGCAAAAACCCTACTTATGGGGATGGTATAATACAACCATTTCCAAGAAACTCAAACATGGTAGAAGGCTTACCTTGGGTGAAAAAATAACATATTGTATCTAGAGGAATTAGCAGTTTCATGATCCAAGTTATGGTTTTTGTTATTTGATCAGTTGTAAGTATCCCCCTAAGGTCATTCAAGGACCACTTATGAATTTGATTTGAGGCCAGAAATCCAAACTAGGTAGCATAAATGGATTATGTCATCTACCACATATGTGTTTGGCTATTTTGGACATGGTCTCACTACCCATGATCTCCCAAGATATTTCAATTCAAAAGATACGGTATACCCCCTTGATCAAAACTTACATTGGCCCTCATTGAGGAAAAACCTAGTTTCGGAAATGGTATAATATGATAGTTTCCAGGAAATTGAAACTTGTTAGAGTTATTCGATTGGGTGAAACATGACATCATAAATTCATCATAATCAATAGTTTCACGATCCAAGTTACGGTTTTTGTTCTATAGCTAGTTGCAAGCAGCCACTTGGGGCCATTCAGGGACAACCTGTGAATTTTCTCCGAGGGCATGAAATACAAACCAGGCAGCATAATGTGGTCTAATCATCTCCTATATATGTGTTTGTCCATTATGTATGTGGCCTCTCTACCCACGTTCACCCGGGATATTACACTTTAAATAAGTTGTTGTATTACACTTTAATTAAGTTGTTGTTTTACAATTTAATGTCAATTTAAATAAGTTGTTGTATTATAGTTTATTTTATTTTTGTGTATGAATATTTAATACTTTTCTTAAACAAAAATATGGTGAAATTTGTATTGATATGAAAATGATTTTGGCAACGTGTGAGAGGTACATCAGGTCCCAAATTTACCACTAAACTATCAAAATTACCCTACTGAGGGGCCACTAACACCATTGATAGCAACTGTCACTTTTTACCATAGCGCTTACATCCATGATTTTACCCTATATAAAGTATGTAATATATGCCCAGTATATGTAAACAAAAATGGAACATTTATGGAAAAATCCTTAACTGGTAGTAACTTTTTCCCATAGTTCTTACATCCATGATTTTTCCCTTTGTATAGTATGTCATATATGCTCAGTGTATATAAAAAAAATGGAACATTTATGAAATTACCTTAATTGGTAGAATCAAATTGAATCCAATGGCATGTGTTTGGCATTGGGGCATTCATATATATTTAGAAGATGTCGTATCATAATTACATGAAGTTCCCTTGTATGTTGGAGAATTTGTAGTTTGTTAGGCTCAGGATCGAATGTATTTTAGTTATTAATAGAGGGCAGTGAATTCATCCTGCAACTATGCTAATGTTTACCTTTAATTCAATGATTGTTCTAGAAAAGTGAGTATTTGGGTCGAGAGACCATTATTATGGATTTACAAAGAAAAATTCTTGTTTATGAGGTCTTCTAAATCCTCCTCTAGTTGCTCAACCTTATTGACCCATGTCCCCATATTCATGGATACAATACCTTATCATAATCACCTGTATTCACTAGTGTGCATGAGGATAAACTGCACACTGGTACTGTGGAACCAAACAAATATAAATCTTCCTCACCCAAGCAAGAGAGTTGAATAAAAAATAATGCATGCATGGCATAATAATCCTCTCACACACGAGCAATGACTCCATCCCCTACTCTCCACCTTTTGAAATCATTGATGGAATTTATAGATCGAGATCTGAATCCACCCATGATCATCCCACATTGCAAGTCAAATAAGTGTTGAGGCTAAGGAAAATATTGTTCCCATCGAGTGATGATATCCTGAGCCCATAGGAAGACATGCCAAGCACATGTCGAGGGGATTGATTTAACGGGTTGACATATGCTCGCACTGAATTGATTGGAGGGTCCCTGCGTTGTATGATGAGCTTCCAGGTGGACCCCATCACCCCACCATCATTTTGATAATTTATTTTATTTTATGTCTCTTGGAAGTGTGGGAACTTAACCCATCCAAGAGAGAGGAGAGATAAGGTCTTACTCTTATCCAACTTTAAGATGTAATTTTAGGGCTATAGTTCCATTCAATTAAAGCATCCTTCCTAGATTCTGATGATCTGATTGGCTTGCCTCTCAACCTCTTGGTTATTGGCTCTTAACACATAAAAAAATTGATTAAGCCGAAGAGCATAGGATTCCTTGTGAATTCTACTAAGGATGGATTCAAAATGGATGTTCTTTAGCATAGAATAAAATCTTGTATGTTTAGTATAGACATAATTAAATAATAGCAAAAAAAGTGCCAAAATTAATAATTGACATCTTTGGAATCACTATTTAGATCCACAAAATTTAAATTGGGATTTGATAGAACCAAGAATCATACTTATGGAATTGAATTTCTCACTTTTGGAATTAAAAATTTCATTTGTGAGATAAGAAATCACACTCTTTGAATAGAAAATAACACTTTTATACTAAGAAATTGCATGTTTTTAATAAAATAACACACCTTTTTAATAGAGAATCACACTTTTCGAATAAAAAACATAATTTTGAACCGAAATCCTACTTTATGAATTAAAAAAAAAATCAAATAGAAAATTGCACTTTTTGAATCCATAATCTCACTTTTTGGGTTCAAAATGATTCTAAAATCATAATTTTGGAATTGGAAATTGCACTTTTCAAACAGAGTTTTTCACTTTTTAAACATAATTTTGCACTTCAAAAATGTTGTTTTTGGGGTTTAGAAAGAATGATTTTGCACTTTTTTAGTCTAGATTCTGCTTGATATGTCCAGATTTAATGAAATGTTCATATTTGCTTGTAAAAATAATTTTATATTTGGGATAACTAAACTCATACAAATTTCTTCTTCATATAAGATCTTTAAACCTATGATCAATAATGTCTTTAATTAAAATATCTCTTAATATGAATAGGGATAACAATTCATGGTGGTATGAGTGTGCAGGAGTTGACAAATATGTGTGCTTCAATCCCTAAAAAAATGATCAAGAGGAGGGGGCTAGAACCATCATAAAAAACTGTTGACTATCAAGTTTAACAAATGTGTGATGTGTCAATCATTTCAACAAAAAATGAAAACAACCTTTTTTCTCAACATAAGAAAAAAAAATGTACTTTTGTTTTAAAAAAATGAATCAAAAAGTACAAAGATATTTTCCCTAGTCATGAAAATACTGTTCATTGTTATTTCATATCAGTCCCCCCAAAAAAATATCTAGGAGAATGATCCAGATCTTGGGAGTTGAGACCCGAGAGGCTTGGATGGCGAGAGAGGAGGGGAGTAAACCTGCAAATTGTTATCATTTGATGCATAGAATAACATAGAGTAAATATGTGACATGGAGGGGTGAGGCTCAAAGAGGGTTTTGTGAGCCTCACCTCTCAAACCATACTAAAAAAGACACGCAGCACCAATAACTCAATAATTGAATAAAATAAGATAAATGTAGGATGTCAAAAATCCTTCCATCCCTTATTGAGAAGGCATAGAGCCTTTTATAACATTATTACAATGTGACTTGGAGCAATACCATGGGTTGTGAAATACGATGGATGAGAGAGGTATATTGAGCCTTGAAGCCATACCATGAAAGAAAACCATGAGTTGTCAATGACCATGGATGAGAGAGGGTGGCCTCTCCGTTTAATGATTTTATAATGACTAAGAGCATGCGGCCTCTCATTAAATGTTTTTATGACTCATACATCTGAATTTATACCATATTCCCCCTGAAATTCGGATCATTCTTTCCCCCTTAGAAAATGATGGTCCCCATAATTTCATACTAAAAAGAGACCCATGATTATAATGTGTCAATTTCCAATAAAGAGAAGGGTTTTCTGTGGTTAACCCATAACCGTGGGTTTTGTGTGGTTGACCCATAACCATAACTGTGGGTTTTGTGTGGTTGACCCCTAACCGTGGGTTTTGTGTGGTTGACCCATAACCATAACTGTGGGTTTTGTGTGGTTGACCCCTAACCATAATGTTGGGTTTTATGTGGTTGACCCATAACCATGGGTTTTGTGTGGTTAACTCATAACCATTATTACAATAGGATTTCATAAAAGTAAAAAAAATGGTCTTTGGTGAAGTTGATGTCTAGCTGTAAATCCATTCATATATTTTGATGCAGGTGATGAAATTGAATTTAGTTGAAGACCCATTTGAGATAATGAAGAGACCTTTTCATCCATATAACATACTCTCTGTGTGGTGGCCCAAGGAATGGGAAAATGGTTTCCAAAGCTCAAGGGACGCGCACGCACTGGTTTTCTAGACACATGTTGCTTCAATCAATGATATCTCTCAAACTAGAGATCCAAATGAAAAACCGTGAGATACCCATTTTAGCTAATGGAAATATATTTCCAATGAGCTATGGTAGAGCCTCTGATATGTTTTGTGGAGTCTGTGATACTTGTTTGAAGTTGCGGTACGTGAGGTCGTACTATGTACAAACATAGGTTGCTTCAAACAAGCATATCTCACAAACCAGGAAGGTAAATGAGAAACCGAAAAATATCCATTTTAGATGATGGAAATATATTTCCAATGAGATATGGAAGAGCCTCTAAAACTCTTTGTGCAAGTTGCAGCATTCATTTGAATTTTGTAGAGGACCACAAAGGATGCCAAGGGTTTGTAGAGCAAAATCAGATGTTGTAGAGATCATGGAACTTCCTCTTGAAACTTAGATATCCTGTATTTCCTTAGGACCAACTCTGATGCTTACAGTGTATGGCCTAGCAATGGACTCTGAGTGTGCCAAAAGGAGGCTGAAAATCTCTGCAGATCTTTGAACCCGAACTATGCTCAAACCCCCATTCCCTTGGAGAGCATACCTACTCTGATACCACTGATCCAGATCTTGGGAGATGAGACCCGAGAGGCTTGGATGGTGAGAGAGGAGGGGAGTAAACCTGCAAATTGTTATCATTTGATGCATAGAATAACATAGAGTAAATATGTGACATGGAGGGGTGAGGCGCAAAGAGGGTTCTTTGAGCCTCACCTCTCAAACCATACTCAAAAAGACACTCAACACCAATAACTCAATAACTGAATAAAATAAGATAAATGTAGGATGTCAAAAATCCTTCCATCCCTTATTGATAATGCATAGAGCCTTTTATAAAATTATTACAATGTGCCTTGAGGCAATACCATGGGTCAAAACCATGGGTTGTGAAATACCATGGATGAGAGCGGTACAATGTGCCTTGAAGCCATACCATGAAACAAAATCATGAGTTGTCAATGACCATGGATGAGAGAGGGTGGTCCCTTCGTTTAATGATTTTATGATGAATGAGAGCGTGTGGCCTCTCATTAAATGTTTTTATGACTCATACATCCGAATTTAGACCATATTACCCCTGAAATTTGGAACAGAGAAATTGGTTCTAGCATGGCTTGCAGATCATGAGAAAGATCCCATACCAAAAAAAATCAAACCCAAAATACTTGTACCAAAATTTACTAAATCCCCAAAATGCTATAAGTCTCACTACTTCAAAAACTGAGAAGTAGAAATCATAGAGATTTGTGGATCCAAAATTGATTTGAGTATATCCATCCATTCTTCCCAAAAGAGCATGCCTTCTTTTCCTTCTAATGCAAACTTCATAATATTTTCAGCTATCTGATTCTTCTCTCCATAAATATGCTAGAATGTAATATGATTGAAATTTTTGAGATCCGAGTGAATCCTACTGCACCAAGGTAATAAAGAAACTACATTCAGTATATAGTCACCTTGTACCCATTTTATAATAACCCTGGAATCACCAAACACCTTCAGTGTCACTATACCAAAGCTGGAATTCATATTAGACAAGCACCATAGAGATAATAGCTCATCCTTCATGTTAGAACCAGTTCCACATTTTAGTTTGAAGTAAAAACAACGAGAATTATTAATCAATAAAAATGCACCAGCTGCACAAAGACCATCCTTTGTTGCTCCATCAAAAAATCCAACAACTACTGGAATCTGAAGGTCTTTCATGACCCTGGACTTTACAACTATTTCTTTCTTCATTCAAAACTCATTTTCCAGATTCAATATATGAGAGCAAATCAAATTCTAATCCTTTAGATGTTCTTCAAAAATACAAGTGCTCCTAACAGTCCATATTTTCCAAGAGATAATAGCGGGTAGTGTATAATATTGCTTGGATTTTTTATGCCACAAGTAACATGCATGATCAAAATGATCTCCTTCCCATATTATGGGTTTCTTGAGAGAAAGACGAGCATTCTTCTAGATATTGACAGTGAAGCTATAGTTTATTAGCAGATGCTCAACACATTTTGCATCCTTTTTACATATAACGTAGGAATTTGTCACATACCAACCCTTTCTAATGAGATTATCCCATGTTTTTAGACAGTTTTGTAAAACTAACCACAAAAATCATTTCATTTTCAATGGGATTTTCCACTTCCACAAAGATTTATACCACCATTTTTTAACATTACTGAAACTATTATGAACTGTTGTTTGATAAGCATATTTTGAAGTGATGTTTCCATTCATAGGGTTAGCAGACCAAATAAGAGTATATTATTCCTCGAAAATTCTATAGCCAACAACATTAAATATTTGGATATAATCTTCCCACTTAGTAGCATGATCATGTACCACGCCCAAGTGTTTAACAGAATACCAATAACAGTTATCTATGTTTAACCAAGTTGGATTTTTTATGTGAGCCAGTGTGAAATATCCAATCTCAGCCAGGTAGGTAGTGATTAATGGTGAAATATTGTAGTCCTCTTCTAAGCCAATAACTGGATCAATACCCACTAAAACATGTATTCCATTTGCCACCTTCAAAGTAAGATGTTTAACAACCCAGTGATAAGTCTTCATAAAACCGTTCCAAATTGGAGAAGAGTTTCTAGTGGTCTTTTTTGGCAATCTAATCCAGTCTATAAGGTTCAATTTTGAATACTTTCCATGAAGAATAGAGGACCAGATAGAGTTCCCTAACAAACCACGCCAAAAAATATTTAATCTTAAAGCAATGCTGAACCAAGAAATATTTTTTATACCCCAGCCGCCCCAATAGTTTATCATGGAGAGCTTGTCCCAACTTGCCATAATAATATTGTCTTTTTTATTTCCACCTGTCCATAAGAAATTAAATATCAATATTCTCAATTTGTTGATAATAGAATAAGAGATATCCAGGATTGAAAACCAATAGACAGGGATGCTGATAAGAACAACTTTGATAAGAGTAAGTCTTCCACCAATTGACAGGAGTCTAAAAATCCAAATTTTTATTTTGTTTTCAAATTTCTCCAAAAGCCAAAACCATTCTCGAACTCTATAATCCTTAGGTGTTAATAAATAGCCTAAGTATTTAAAACCATCCTAAAGCTTAAAATTTTAAAAAGGAAGCATAGATGTAATACAATCCAGACTATCTTTTTCCAGATTGTGTTGAAAAAAACTATATTTTCTTAAACTTATAGACATTCCTGAGTCCTTGTAGAAAAGGTTGATGATATCATTTACACCCTTGAGATCCCCTTTATTCTTTTCCACTAAGATAAGCCTGCGTATTCCTTCAATTGTAAGCCAAAAGAGGAGAGGAGAAAGGGGACAACCTTCCTTGATTCCTCTCCCACTTTTGAGGAAGCCTATAGGAGCTCCATTCACCAAAACACCATACTAAGCAGAAATAACACAAGCCGTGATTCATTTTACAACCAAGTTGGGCATGCCAATTTGAATAAGAATTAATCTAAGGAAACCCTAGTCCACTCTGTCAAATGTTTTTTCCATATCCATCTTCAATAACATATCTTTAAATTTTTTATGCTTAATAGAATGAAAAGGTTCATGGATTATCCCAATAGCATCTAAAATTTGTCTATCATGTAGGAAACCAAATTGTTCTAATGATAAACACCTTGAAAGAGTCGGTTTGATTGTAATGGAAATGATTTTTTAATAAGCTTGTAAACCAAGTTAAGTAATACAGGCCTAAAATCTGTGAAAGTTTCGGACTTGTTACATTTCAGAACCAAAGTAATGAAGCTTGAACTGAAAGCTCCTAAGAAAAAACCTTCAGTTCTAAAAAATTCCAACAACGCAAAGAAATATTCTCCTATAATATCAAAAAAGTATAGAAAGAGATCAACGGTCCACCCATCAGGGCCCATACTTTTCTCTTTTTTGAAAAGTTTCAAAGCATTTTGAATTTCAAGTAGATTCACCTACTCCCCATCTTTTCCTTTTCTTTTGGATATAAAAAGGCAGGAAACAACTTAATAGTTTTTAACTGGGCTTCAAGAGAACAAGATCCATCATTTTTATAGATCCCTTCAAAATACTGGATAGAAGATTCCTTGAGTTGGATTTGACCTTTAACAACATTACCCTTAACATCCAATATTTCCCAAATGGAATTAGAATTTATCCTAAGTGAAGCAAAGGAATGAAAAAACATGTTATTATTATCTCCCAACTTGATCCAAAGAGCTATTCTCTTTAATCTCCAGTCCTTCTCTTTTTTTTTAGGATCATATCTTTTTTCTTCTCCAGTTCTTTTGCTAACAAAATGTCCTCTTCTGAAATAGAGAAATCCATATTTTTGAAATGGATGCTTTTGATCTGATCTTCAATGAAAGAGAACTATTCCCCATCTTTGATTCCAGCTCAACCTTCTATATTTTCTCAAAGATGACCCTATGAGGATCATAAATCCATTTTTTCCCTTTGGGAAACTAAACCCTTTTAACATGTCTTCAACAATTGATTGTGGTGTTCATATTTTTGCAATAAAGGGTCCCACTTCATTTGGTAGCTTGAAATTATTGGGGATTTTATTCTTATAAAAATGGATAAAATCTGAGTCAAATATTTGCTAATGTTTAATCCAAATAAAATATTCATGGATTTAGGAAAGCAGCCTAGGGTTCCAATTCAAAACCATAGATATTGATTTCTGTGTAATCTCCACACATGATCCAATCCCCCACCCATGTTTCCAGACTCGTATATAGAAACTTTTTTATTCATAGAAGATCGTTGGGGGAGGACTACCATGAAATAAAGTGTAAATTGTTAGAATATAATCCATCGGGATTATTGTAAATAAATAAATAAATAGGAAGTTGAACAGTTACATAGGAAGGTGAAAAGGCTGGTTCTCATCCGCCACATGAAATGTATAAATGTACATGCATTATCAATGAAAGGTGAATTGAATTGGGATTTATTACCAACAAGTGGTATCAGAGCGCTGCCATAACTCCTGCCTGTAGCCAGTCTGCCTGCTCAGTCAGTCTGCCCCTGCGCGCATTCATTATGTGTGTTTTTTGCTCATACGTTTGATGTATACCTAACCCTAATTTGTAACCACGCTCTCCATTCATCTTCTGTTGTGTATGCTGCGGTATATGTCTGTGTTTTTATGAAGAGAATGCGATCTCCTCCAAATTTGAATTATCTGCTCCAGTCCATATTGTTGGAGAATGTGCTGAAGTTTGAGACTGCGTTGAACTGATATCTCACCACTGCATTATGAGGAGTCTGTACATTGTATTGTGGAGATGAATGATTGAAGTCGTCTTACTGTTTATTAGGGTTTCCTTTCACGCCCCCTTGTCTTAGAACCAGAGTTTGGAGCTTCGGCGATCTCTGGGCTCTGGATGTTGCTGCAGCAGCATAGAAGCAGTATTATTATTATATAATATTACTGCATTGAGAGACTGCATATTGCTGCGATTATTATTGCTACGAGCTGTGTATAGAATGCATTGAAGTGGGTTTTTCAGAAATCGCCCTTCTGGAGGAGGTGCTACTGTTCTGTCATTATTAAAACCCATGTGCTTCAATCTATAACTAGGGTAGTGTAGCTGTCTGCCATTAATCTTATTGGAGTATTTTTTTAATCGTTGGACTGCATAAACCCTATTTTTGCCCTAGTTTTATGCGTGAAGTTGTGCACATGTAGAAGACTGCCTGGCCTGGTGCTGCGTTGAAGACTGCTTGGTGCTGCACGTTCCATGTTGAGTTCATTCTTGTGACTGCCTGCGTGAAGAGCCTAAGAGCCTGCGTTGGAGATTGAATACTACATATGTTGAAGACTGATTTGGTTTATGGTTGTGTTATTATTATAACAAAATGGATTTGGTTTTGTTATTATTATAACAAGATTGTTCGCTGCACCTGGAGGATAATGTGAAGCTGAGATACGAGTTGTGGTGTTCTTGATTGTCGAGCTCCTTGTCCAGACTGTGAATTGACTGCGAAGTATTCTTGCCGAGCCATGATCGTTGATGAGTCGTGCATGCTAAGTATGGTGCGTTGAAGCACTCCTTTGATGTTGCGTTGAAGTGGTGTGTTTGATTGTATATATGATGCGTAAATATTGCTAAATCCATTGTCTGCGTTGAGACTGATGCATTGCTGACTGATATATTGTATGTTGCATACTTGAAGACCGATCTCAGAGACTGAAGACTGAGATTGATATATTGCAGACCGATCTCAGAGACTGAATACTGAGATTGATATGTGCAAATGTTGTATGCTGCGTCTCTTTTAAGACTAAGACCGATATGTGCAAATGTTGTATGTTGCGTCTCTTTTAAGACCGAGATTGATATGTGCAAATGTTGTATGCTGTATATTATGCTGACTGATATATTGCTAGTGACTGATATAAAGAAGCCTGTGTATGACTGACAGTGATATATTTTGTATCTACTGATATATTTGCTATAAACTTGCATTGTATTCACCTTGGCAGAGACTGTAGACCTGCAAGGTTATTATTTTTTATTTCTCTTTAAAAATTACTCTAACAATTGTAAAAAATGCAATCTATAGCATCTATAGTCGGTGCCACTCTCACTGGCAAAGACACCTATTTATAATGGTGGAGGAAGATCAAATATGCCTTCATCTACAATGACCTTTGGGATGGCATTTGTGAAAGCACCACAATAGAGACAGCAACCGGAAAGACCATAACCAGAGACCTTGAACCTCCAGAATCCGAGAAAGAGAAGGCCATTTGGAGAACAAAAGACAAGAAAGCTTTAGCATTAATCATTGCCACTGTCAGTGAAGAGGTGAGCCATCACATATTGCCTGTAAAATCATGTTTTGAAGCACTAAAAACATTAAAAGAACTGTATGATTCACACTCTGAAATGGAATTTATTCAACTAATGTTAAAATTATTCAGTCTTGAAGTAAAAGACAATGATCCTATGTTAGTTGCCTCTGAAATCAAAGCTATCATGCACAAGATTCAAGCATCTGGTATGAAACCAAATCTTCCTCTTGCAGCATTTGTAAAATCTTTGTATCCTACTCACTCCAACTATCTTGAGTCATTGCAAGCTAGTGACAAGTTCAAATCACTAACATTTGACACCCTGGTAGAAAAGATAGCTGACAGAGAGAAAGCCTTTGGTAAGAAGACAACCAAGCCTACTGGAGAATCACTTTGCTTTGCTCAAAAAGCAAAGAACCACGCCAAAGACCAATCCAAAGATCATCCCAAAGGAGAAAGCAGCAAGAGAGGCAGAGGAAAAAGAAACTTTAGAGGCAGAGGGGGCAGAAATAACTTCACCAAAAGATCAGATTTGTAGTGCAAGGGTTGTGGAAAGACTGGGCACACATCATATCAGTGTTGGGCTTCGTGGGACTCCATCAAAGAAAAGCACAACCAAAAACATCA
>LPNX010334952.1:174431-260583 GCA_001517045.1 Pseudotsuga menziesii | reverse complement strand
TTCCACAAATGATCAAGTTGCAGACATCTTCACCAAAGCGCTTGGACAAGAAAAGTTTGAAAGATTCAGAAACATGCTCGGACTTACGAACACCCCTTCCGATTAAGAGGGGGATTGTTAGAATATAATCCGTCAGGATTATTGTAAATAAATAAATAAATAGGAAGCTGAACAGTTACATAGGAAGGTGAAAAGGCTGGTTCTCAACCGCCACATGAAATGTATAAATGTACATGCATTAGCAATGGAAGGTGAATTGAATCGGGAGTTATTACCAACATAAATAATAAACATAACCTTGTTCACAAGATCACTAAAACCTGTATTTTTTGGCTTCCCTCTGACCTTGTAGATCCAGCCAATCATTGAATTCCATGGGTAATCATATAGCATTTTAAAATCTAAATCTTGGAAATATTTCGATTGGTGATATAATATCAGATACAATAGGTAGGATTGATATCTAAAGTACTTCAAGGCATCTGAATTTGTCAATTCGTCATGTATCATGTCAACTAGAAACTATGCATAGTCATATTTGGAAGTCTAAACTCCTAAAGGGAAACAAATGGTGGATAAGAATCCTAACGCATTGTCATCAAAAACCCTATCATGGTCATACCCCAGTAGTTGGCATACCGTGGAAATTGCTTGCTTGGTAGTGTCTAGAAAAATGGCAATTTTATAAGGCGGTGGACCCTTTGGAAGTTCAACATATTAAGTTATGAGAACCTTGAGAAGTGGTTTTTTCTCTTCTTGGACAGGGAATAATTGAACCCCAAAAGAATATTAATCTATATATATGAAGTCTAGGATGACAAGCATATCTAACATTTGACGAATTGCTTCCTTGGTGACAAGGCATATGACTGTCATTTGGTCTTAGGTCACAATTCCCGTCTTTTCAAATGAATAGTTTTGGATGTACTAGGTGAAAATTTTGGCAAAAGTACTTGCATGTTGTACTACATATAAGTACAAAGTCAATTCCCATGGGTGTAGGGAATCACATGATTACTTGAATCTAGTATGTGTATTGGAAATGGCTTTGTGCATGTTGGGGATAAAGAGAGAAAGGTCAAATAAGTCACCCTAGGTATCCATTAAGCGTTCATCACTTATGTCTGGATTTTTTCCAATATCATACACAGTTGGGTTATGGATAGTGGCCATATCTGAGTGTAAAACGAAAATTTAGCAAAATAACAAATTGTTGATATAGAATAGCCATTTTTTTGGTCAATCGACTCCGACTTTAAGGCTTCACAACTTCACATATCAATTGAATCTTCTCTTGAACATTGAGAGTCTTCTATGCCTTCACAAGTAATTTCAATTTGAATTTTTTGCGCATTAACTATTGAGAAATGTGGCAACTATTGAGAAATGTGGCACCCTCCCATAGGATTTTCCATGGTGACATGGACCTTATTTAATTATGGACCATTGGCCTATATCCATGTGTCTATCCTTTATCTTTCCACATGCTACTTATTCATCATGCCATCATGTCTTATAATAGTCTAGTCATAAGGAAGTTTCAAGTTCATGAGTGGTTTGAAGAAACAACGTATAGAAGCCTAAATAAATGAGATTTTCCTATATCATTTAGGAAATTTATAATTTCCAGTGCATGTGGATTTACTTATCCACTGTTTATATGCACAAACCTAGATGAACACCAATTATTGATCAGGTTCTTTCAATTGATCGTGATTCCCACTAGTTCAATCCCCCTTTAAGCTTAGCCTTTGGTCCTAGTCCTTGATCATGTGGTCTATTGAGTTAAGCGCTTGAGCATAAAGTTCAAAAAAGACTTTGGTTCATGTTGTAGCACTTGGATGCTAACCTTTCTAGATCATAGATTATATTTAACATTTGGGCACTACTCCATTATAGTTAAAAATTCAATTTTGTCCCTTGATTGCATGTTTGAGCCCTTGTGAACATGAATAATGGGTAATGTACTAACGTGTGGTGTATATACCTATTTCAAGAGAGTGGCTTTGTTATCGATATGAAAGAGAAAGGGGATTAATGCCCCCGAGAGGGAAAGATACTATATATTCAAAGGTTTGTCTACACAAAAGAAGCTTCCAAAGGCTACAAATTGGGAGATGGCCATGCAAAAAAAGACAGCTATGATCCAAGAGCTAAAGCTCCAATAATGATTTCAAAATAATGCAATGGGGACAAAGCTTCAAATTATGGGGCATAAGCAACATGATCCCAAACAAAAGAAGTGACCTTGATCTGAGAGTAGAGAGAGTGAGGACAAACTTTTTGAATCGTAAGGAAATTGATAACGTAGTTAACAACCCAAAGGAGTAAAAGAAATAATAAGATAAGAAAAATAGACAATGGAAGGTAAAATGTGTTTATAAGCTCAAAATTCAAACTTGAACTAGTGTTGGTAAGGAGCCCTCCTGATATTTCCATTGTCACAAACACACTAGAATCATGCACACTAGAATCCTTCAATAACATCCATGAAACCATAGGGATTGTAGGGATGGAGCAAGGATGACCTCTATATAAAACATATCCCAATACAGGAAGTGTGATTAACATGCATACAGAGGGAATGATGGGAAGAGAATCCATATCAAGGATTTGATTGCAGAGGAGCGCATGCGAAGAGTCTCATGAATCCTCATGGATGTACTCGTGACACAAAATCATAATGACGAAAGGGGTATATGAGTGGGTTTCAAACTTATGGGATTGGAAGAATGCATATACCCCCTTCATTTTATATGATTTGTCCTTTTCTCATGGTGCTTCCCCTTTTGGATAGGTTGTCAGTTGCACTGTTTTTATCTCTAAGGACATTATAGCACTACACCCATTGGAAGGTCTTCAAAACGAGTGTGTCTCTCTCATAGATATCTAAGAATGATCAATGAGACGCCAATAACTATGAGAGTTGTGTGCCTTTCTCCTTTCCATAATGCTTGATTTTTATTTTGGTCAATTATTTCTTCCCCAATTTTGAAAGCATAAGAATGTTCCTTGTTTCCTTCTAAAAAACTCACCACCTACCGCCCCTAATTTTAAATGAAATTTTAATATCTTACAATATGTTAGTTATTTCAAAATTGTAATAATTTTGGAAATTTCATTAATATATTTTTATTTCAAAATAACAAAAAAATATCTTTATTATTTTAAAAAATTAAAATAATTAATTTCTAAATATCCCAGTACTAAAGTTCTGCACACAATTTCCAAAATCTTCGCCTTGAGGGAGACTTTGAACTAGGATAAGGTGAGGTTCAGATATCCGAAGACCAAAAACAAAGAATAGCCAAAGTTGTGTTGCTGAAAATTCCTTCCATCCTCCATGAATGCTGAATCAGACGATATCATTCAACGTTGATTGTGGCCCATCATCTCTCCACTATAAAAGGGGCAGATAAAATTGCACTGATGAAAATTAGTCAAGTCATTCATTGAATTATGTGGACACCAAACTGATTTTGAAACCAAATGTTCTGTTTCCTTTTCAATTCATTTTATAGAATGTGGTAAGTATGTTATTAAAGGTTTTGCAATATAATATGTGTATTTTTAAATATGAAGTAGATTATAGTTGGAATAAATATGAGGAAAAGTGGTTACCTAGAATGTAAGTTTTTTTTTTTAATTTATTGGTTTTGTTTCCTTTTTGGTTCATTTCATAGAATGTGGTAAGTATGTTATTAAAAATTTTGCAATATAATATGTGTATTATAATATGTGTATTTTTAAATATGAAGTAGATTATAGTTGGAATAAATATGAGGAAAAGTGGTTACCTAAAATGTAAGTTTTTTTTTTAATTTATTTTGGAATATATATGTATTAAATGAAAAACATTAGAGTATGATTTTAATTTTATTATTATTATTATTATTTATTAGTCCATGTAAATATATTTTAGAAATTTTTTTAATAATTATTATTATATTTATTTATTTTTTATAATTTATTGAAGTTGTAAATTTTCAATGTATAAATAATTGTATTTTTACTACATATATTATTAATTTATATGTGTAATTATATTAAACCAACATAGATTCATCTTAACTCTGGTTCAATCAAGTACAAAGAGGAATCAAATTCCTTGAGGTGCAAACAACTTGTAAAGTCCTAAACCAACATAGATCCATCTTAACTGATTCAATCAAGTACAAAGAGGGATCAAATCCCTTCAGGTGCAAACCACTTGTAGAGTCCTAAACCAACATAGATCCATCTTAACTGATTCAATCAAGTACAAAGAGGGATCAAATCCCTTCAGGTGCAAACCACTTGTAGAGTCCTAAACTTGAGGAAAGTTTTTATTATTAAGGGATTTAATCCCTCTCAACACTTCATAGAGACAAAGTTAAAATGGATCTATGTTGGTTTAATTTTTTCTAAAAATTGTTTTAAATATTGTTCTCATTATTTTTGTGTGTGTATATGAGAGAGAGAGAGAGAGGGGGAGAGAGAGATTATTGAAATCCTTTGTCAATAATGTAGTGGATACATTGAGACTATTTTTAATTTTGATTATTTTAGCTTCATAAATTGAAGGTGGGTAAAGATATATATTTAATTTGTAAATGCTTTTTACAATCTCAACTCTGACGTGGATAAGTTGGTGAATGCAGGGGTTCACCTTCATGAAGGATTTTAATGTTCAAAGGAGATGTTCCTTATGTTAACCACCTTGTTTTCCCTACTATGGGGTATCCAAGAATTAAGGCCGGTGATCGTTTATATATTTATGATAGTAGCAAGAAAGACATCAAGAAATTGACATCAATTTGCCAAATATACTATATATCCCTCACACTCCTATCTAGTTATGGATTGTAGAAAGGTGAAGGCCACTCCAATGAGTGGGATGAATTGGTTTTCCAATGGATTAATATTCGTCTTATCTAATGTAGAGGGTGATTTTTGCATTTAGCGAAAAATTCTAAAAGTTTATCGAGCATTATTCTCCTTGATCTTATATGATTTGAGTCCCAATGGGACCATATCCATGGCACACAACAATTGTTGCAATTGTTGTTGCATTATCTAGGACCTAAAGAACTTGTGAAAGGGATTAACGTATGCCAAGGGGGTCGTGGAAGAAAAGCATGGTATTGTCACCTATTTAGTGGCCCTACACTAGAATTGATGGAAGGGTGGGTTTGTCTACAAGACTAACAAGGGTTCAAGACCAATGTGCAATCAAGACAAGAGAACACATTCTTAGTTTGAGAGATTGGGATATAAAATTATTTCCTTCAAAATTATTATCTAGATGAAATTACAAGTAGAGATGGATTACGCCATAGTATATTGTAATCTTTAGCGAGATGTATGGTGGCCCACCTCAACTTCTCTTCAACCATCATAGAAACTCCTCTAGTACACTCTATGGGTACCTTCATGTATTATGTCTCCTCTTACTTACCTTAAACATCCATGGATTACACTACAACCCATCATATGCATCATCTTGGAGCCTCTTTGGACCACTTTATTACCACTATTGACTATAGCAATATTGCTTCTATAAAATTGGTACCGTGGACATGAGTATCCCACCTTTTTTTCAACTTTTGTTATTCTATGTTTTATTATTTTGTCATTTTATTAAATAAATATGTTTCAAGTATGTGATTTAGTACGATTGTGTACCGTCTATCAAGCAAACCCTCCGTAGGTTTTTGTCAATCGTCGATTCTCATTCCTCATGTCTCGGGAAGGATGAAGCAGATTGGTGAGGTCTCTATGCCTTGTGTATCTTCGGTGCCTAAATTTCTGGGATCTTTCATGCCCTCTTATGGGTTTGCACTAGTTTCTCCTGTTTCTAGTCGGGTGGAGAAGCATGGAGGAGTTTCTGTGCCTTCTCTTGATTGTTTTGTGAATGGGTCGTGTTCGTCCGTGAACCTTGTGGTTTTGGGTCCGGGACTGGGGTTTTTGTGTGATGATCCTGATCTAGAGGCAATGGGATTTTATTTGGGTTTTGACTCTGTCGAGGGTTTAGGTTTTGCATTGCCGAGCGACGGGCTGGTAAAGAATTTGGTGGGGGTTTCTGGTAAACCTGGCGATGGGATTGAATGTATGCGTTCGTCGCCTCTATTTGATAACATGGGGGTTTACGATGTACATGGTCCTTCGTTGAGATTGGAACCCTATTATGTTCCCGTTGCTCATAAGCGCAAGAACACACCTATTCGTAAAGTGGAACTTCCCCTGTTAATTGTCGGTGAAGACATTGATTAGAGGAAATTTGGGGTCTAAAATGGGCCTTATAAGAAAATGTGCCAACAATAAGTTCTTGTGAGTTGGAATTCAAGAACCAATGGAATTCCAATAAAATGAATCAACTATAATGGTTGAATTGGCATTTTTGTCATAAAAAAAACTACTTTTTTTGTTCGTATTTTCGACATATCTCCCTGTGTTTTTACTCAAATTTTGATTGGGAGAGCTCATTGGATGTAGAATTTGATTCTGCATCCAATGAGTACCCACACTGCATACTTTTCATGGACCCCTCTACCCAAAAAACAAGAAATACCTGAAAAAATGTGATGATGACATCATCATCACGTTTTTTCATGTATTTCTTGTTTTTGGGGTAGCGAGGTACGTCAAAAGTATGCAGTGTGGGTACTCATTGGATGTAGAATAACGAGCTCTCCCAATCAAAATTTGAGTAAAAACACAGGGAGATATGTCTAAAATACGAACACAAAAGTAGTTTTCTTCTTTTTTCCTCCAAAATTAATAAATATTTTTTATTATTTTAACTATTATTTTATTATTTTCCTTAGGAGGCCCATTTTAGACCTCAAAATTCCTCTAATGGCAATGAACAAGATTGTGCTTACTAATGCTCTCACATTGGTGGGAAGATTTGGTGGGCGTAGAGTCTGTTTAAAAGGGGTTAAGAACTGGGTTTTTGATTCCTAGAAGGATGTCGTTTCCAGCCCTGATATTTTTGTTCTTCCTCGGGGGTGTTTAGCCTTCAAGTTCCAAAATGAAGAAGATGATGCTCGGATTTTGGCCAGAGAATGGAAATGGGATTGCTCTGATTTGTTGCTCAAACGTTGGACACCACTTTTCGATCCACGAACAGAGAGGTATGATTCAATGCCCATCTGGGTGAAGCTACCAAATTTACCTTTTGAATTCTAGTCTTTGGAATTCTTTAAATTAATTGGAAATACCTTGGGGACATTTTTGGAGACTGATTTATCTTTTTTAGACTCGGGGGTTTGCTGTTTGGGGAAGGTCTTGGTATTAATTGATATCCAGAATGGACTTGCTTCTGATACTGTTATTAAGCATGGGGAGTCTGTATTCAGTCAATCTCTGGATTATGTGGGGGTGCCTTTCAAATGTAATAGGTGTCATGGTTATGGTCATTTGGTTTCTTAGTGTCATCTTTCCATTTTTAGGAATCATCATGATGAGACTATTCAAAAGCCGAAATCTTTTTGGAGGGTTAAAAATCTTGGGTCGCCTCCTGTTGACCTCTGTTCTATTCAGAAAACTGATTTGATGGCATCTGTGGATGAGGGTTTGGATTTATCTCTTGTTGGGGAGGCTTTTGGTCCTCCGAATTCTTGTATTCAGACTCTTAAACCCCTCAGGTTATCCCCTTTTAATGGTGTGGATCTGCATTGGAATTTGAAGGTCTCTGATGGTAGATCAGAGGAAGGTTTTAAGTATGTTTCTTCTTTGGGGAATCTGGGGTTCATTTCTCCTATTAAGGAAAAGATTGCAAGCGGATCTGGTTATTTTCTTAGGTCTTGTTCTAAACTGGCGAGGGATTGTCCTTTAAAATCTAGTGTTGGTTTTGGCAGAGGCATTTCTAGGTTATGTTCTGATGGTCTACCTTTGAAGGATATTGATCAGAACATCGACTTTGGGGCACTTAGAGTAGTGTTATCCCCTGTTAGGGTTACCTTATGATTGTAATGACCCTAAATTGTCTGGGGTTGGCTAGTAAACCTAAAAAACTAGCGGTGTGCAGGTTAGTTGAAAATCATCTTATTGATGTATTATTTCTACAAGACTCCATGGGTGATGGGGTTATGTTTGCGGGTGATCTGGAGTCCGTGTTGAATGGATGGGCCTTTTTTCTGTGGATTCTAGAGGCAAATCAGGAGGTCTTCTATTAGGATGGAGATCTAGAATTTTCCACTTAGTGAATTCTTGGGCTGTGGGTTCGGGTCTATGTGTATATTTGTTTTCTACTGAACTCAATTTGGATTTATGTTTTTCCAATATCTATGGTCCTTATGTTGAAAGGGGAGGGTTCTGGACCAACCTTCTAGAGCTGGATTGCCTTAAGTGTGAAAAATTAATTCTTGGAGGGGATTTGAATTTTTCCTTGGGCTTATCTAAGATTTGGGGTGCTAGAGAAATATTGGATTCTCTATCTAATTTTTTCACAAAATCTATGGAGACCTTTGGTCTTATGGATATTGCTCCAATTGTTATGCTTCCTACATGGAGTAATAGAAGAGTAGGGGATGAGAGAATTTGTAAGATATTGGATAGGTTTCTAGTTTCGGCTGACCTGTTAGATCTTGATTTCTTTTATCATCAGTGGGTGGGATGTGGCGGGGATTCTGATCATCAACCTGTATTTTTACAGATCTTGAATAGGGGGATTCAGTTGAGAATTCCTTTCAAGTTTAATGCTCATTGGATTGTAAATGATGATTTGGTTACTTTATTAAAAGAATCATGGGTGGTCTATTCTGACAATCTTCATGACTCCCCTGCATCTCATTTTGCTGCCAACCTTAAGTGTGTTAAGGATGTTTCCATTTCATGGTACGTTATGAAAAAGGAGGTGGAGTTTAAAGATTTAGTGGAAATTGAAATCTTGCTGACAGTTTTCTCTCATAAGATAGGTTTTGGTTTCTCTTCTGAAGAGGATAAGGCATCATTGATTGAGTTGGAATATCGAAAGAGAAAAATCCTCTTAGATCGTGAACATGAATCCAGACATAAAAGTAGGGCTATTTGGCTACTCTGTGGGGATGATAATACTCCTTTTTTCCACAAATTTGCTAATCAAAGAAAGAATGTTAACTCTATATGGAAGATTAGGGATTATGGTGGAAGTATGGTTTAAGGCTTTGATGCTATTGTTGGGGTTGGAGTTCAGCATTTTGAGACTTTATTTCAAGCTAATAAGAATCTTCATCTTCCTGAACTTATGAAAATTGTTGATAATTTCCCAACATCTATATCTGTTGTGGAAAATAATGATCTCATGGTGCCTATTACTTTGGATGAGATTAAATTTGTTCTTGCTTTGAGTAAGAATGACAAGAGTCCGGGTCCGGACGGGATTCCTGTAGAGGTTTATAGGGTTCTCTTTGATGTGATGGGTATGGATTTGTTAAGGGTTATTAAGGATTCTAGGAATAATGGCAAAATTCCTGCTGTTTTTAATTCAACTTTCATTGCCCTAATACCTAATTTGATTCACCTAGTTCTTTTGAAGCGTTCCAGCCAATATCTTTATGTAATTTCAGTTATAAGATTATTGGTGAGATTATATCTACTAGAATTAGGAAGGTTCTGTGCAGATATGTTTTGGGTGAGCAGTTTGGATTCTTGCCTAGCAAGCAATTCATGATGCAGTGGGTGCTATTCAGGAAGGCATGCCTTCTATTCATTGTAAGGGTTTAAAGTCTGTGGTTCTGAAAATTGATTTGTCTAAAGCCTATCATAGGGTCAGTTGGACTTTTTTGCGAGTTATTTTATCCAAAATGGGGTTTGATGTGTCTTTTATCACCTGGGTTATGAGTAGTCTTACCTCTGTATCTTTTTCTGTTTTGATTAATGGTGTGACATCAAGTTTCTTTAGGTCTGGATGTGGACTTAGACAAGGCTGCCCCCTTGCCCCTTTGCTTTTCCTTGTTGTTGAAGGATTAGGTAGGGATCTGCTATCTGCTAAAGAATGTGGAGCTTACAGGGGTATCTCTTTTGGCAATAATATATCATTGACACATGTTCTTTTTGTGGATGACATGGTATTGATCACTGATGGATCTGCTCAGTCTTTATCAACTTTGTATGAAATACTGATGGATTTTTCTAAAGCATCTAGGATGATTAATGAGGATAAATCATCTTTCTACTATTCTGGTTTGGATGATACAGAGTTGAACTTTTTACAGGACATTTTTTCATTCACTTTTCTTAAAATTGATAATGGTATGAAATATCTTGGTTTTTTTCTAAAACCTTGCAGATATTTACTGAAAGATTGGGACTGGCTGATTGCTAAAGATGAAAAATGCGTAAAGAATTGGAGCTATAGATGGTTGTCTAGGGATGGTAAGCTCATTCTGATAAAGTCTTTTCTTGAAGCTTTGCATGTTTACTGGATGCACTTTTGGATCCCGATGGGTATTATTAAGAAAATTAGAAAGCTTTGTTTTAAATTTTTATGGCCTGGTAGTTGTGGATCATCTTCTGGATTACCTTGGACTTCCTGGAAGGTTCTAGAAAATCCTAAATTCCTAGGTGGATGGGGGTTGAAATTACCTGCACTTTTTGCCAAATCTCTTGCTGCTAAGAGTGTTTGGAACATTATCCATGGTTCGGGTCTATGGGTTCAGATTGTCATTCAGAAATATATTAGGCCTCTATCTTTGCTGGACTAGATCAGAGTTAAGGAGAAGAAGACAAAAGGTATATCTATCTGTTGGAAATCTGTGCTCTAGTCTTTTGATCTTATTGGTAACTTTCTTGTATGGAAGGTAGGGAATGGAGCTGATGTTCGTATTGACATGGATCCCTGGGTAGGTTGTAAGTGGCGACACAGTTTTCCCTCTCATTTGACTGATATTTTACATTCTGCAGGAATTTATTTTATGAAAGACATTGGGTCTCCAACAATGTCTCATTTGATGGAACAAGGATGGCTTAATTCTGATGCACTTGGTTTAGTAGAGGTTCAGGATATTAATTGTTGGAATGGGTACCTAGTCATCCTAAAATCTAGTCATATCAGATTAAAAAATGAAGCTGATGTGCTTGTATGGAACCAGTTGAAATCTGGTAAGTATTCTCCTAAAGATGGATACTTGCATTTGATTCTGGAGAAGCATGAGATGGAAATTGCATGGTGGTGGAGGATGATTTGGAAACTTAAGTGCCCCCTTAAGTCAAAAATCTTTTGTTGGTTTTTATTTTCAGGAAAAGCTCTTACATGGGATATTCTTAACAACAGGGGATGGGAGGGACCAGGTCATTGTTACCTTTGCAAAGTGGCTGCTGAAACAAACTTTCATTTAGGGGCTGAATGTCCTTTTACTAAATCTGTTTGGAGGGATATAGAGTCTAAGGTAAAAATTAAGAACTTATGGTTTGGTGACTCGATCCTTTCATGTATGAAGAACTGGTATTTTAATGACAAGGTAAAACAAATCAGATCATTGCCTGTTATTGTAACATGGTTTATCTAGAAGGCTAGGAACCAAAGTTGTTTTGATGATTTTACTCCTTCTCCTACACAGGTTTCTTCATCCAGTTTGGGTTTGATTTATTCTTATCCACAGGAAAATGAAGTGTTGAAGATCAAAATTCTTACTGAGGAGATTATTGATAAATCTAAACCCTGGGGGTTTTTTGATGGTTCGGCTTTTGGTGATCCACATCTTTGTGGTGCTAGGGGTATTATTTTCATTAAGGATGATCATTACTTCACTTTTAAAGCTGGCTTGGGTATAGGTACTAAAAATCTTACCGAGATATGTGCTCTGAAATTACTTCTAACATTGACTTTGGACAAGAAGATATCTAAAATCCAGGTGTTTGGAGACTCTTTGATGGTCATTGATTGGGTTACAGGTAAATTCAGAATTCACAACTTGCAACTTGCTCAGATACTTCAAGAAGTCATCAGATTATCTAACAATTTTGTGCAGACAATTTTTAAACTCATCTACAGAGAAAGAAATGCTTCTGTTGATAAATTAGCCAACACTGGTGGGAAAGTTCAGAATGGATATTGGCATATCTCTGAGTATTTTGGGTATGAGAGAATTGACACCTATTAGATTTTCTGAGTTGGTTTGTTTGTTTGGTTACTATTCTGAAATGGTCGAGAGACTTTTGATCTCGTCTAACTGCTTTTTTGTTTATTGTTCTGAATTGTACAATGACAGTTTTGATGAAGGATTTTGACATATGTTTATGCTATGTTAAGACATGCGGTTGTTATGGATTCTATTTTCCTGTTTCAGCAATGATGGAGAAGATATATTTTGCATGGAAGACACATATTGCAGTTCTTCTTATATGTATACATGGATTGTATACTTTGATGATTTATGCAGACTTTGATGGTGCAGTTTATGTATGGATAGCAGTTGATCTGGTTGATGATAGTCATTATTATGAATTTTGATGGATTTTTGCAGTATATTGGATATTGTACTTGTGATGAGGAATCAATTTTGTTGTTTTGTAATAAGCATTTTTGTGCTAATTGTATTGAACAAATGGACACTTATCATTTTGATAGTGGTTCATATGCAAAATGTAATTTTGTATTTTGTATATAAAATTATGATTTTTTTGTGTGGAAAAAAAAAAGTAAACCCTCTCTATAGAATTTAGCCGCAACTATTTATATATAGATTAATTGCACTTTACTGTAAAACAAAATGCTTTTAGAGCGTTCTCTTTATTAATAATTTGATTCGACTTACAATTTACACTAATGACTAATATCAATGTGGCACATAATGATTGTCTCAAAATTAGGGTTTCACTCATCACTTTGAAGTAGCCATTGTCCTTCATGAGCCTTTTAGCTGGTCATAGAAGGGTAACTTATTTTTTGCTATGCAAATGCAATTCAAAAAAAAATTGTTAAATTCAAAATAAAGATTATTTTTCAATTCTTTATTTGGAGGGTGGAAAAATTCCCTATAATATATTATACTTTTCAAAATATATTATACTTTTATATAGATTTTTTTATCATAAAAGAATGTTATTATTTAAATTTTGTTAAATAATTTAAATAATAAAAAAATGTTATTATTTAAATTTTGTTAATTAATTTAAATAACATATGTTTGTAGAAATAAAATCATAATACTCTGACTTGTGTAAGTAAAATAATATATGTTTATAGAAAAAACTCAAATTACTCTAAATTGTATGATTAGGTTACTAATTTTAAGACACCTAATTTAGTTGTTACTAATTTTAAAACACAAATTTAGTTATTTATTAGGTTATTAGCTATTCACCTTACACATGAGCTAATCCCTTCATAATTTCTTGAACCTGAACTTACTCGTTAGATCGACTAATATTTTCTCATTCATAGGCTTTCCCATGGGCAAGGCCCTTCTGGGTGTTAACGGATCCCAGCCAGATCCCAGCCATCCTATGCATCCTGTAAGATGTGATCTAACAAAGCATATGCATCCATACTCTGCGATTTGATTTAACACTACATCCCACTATGAATATCATACTACATCCAACAATACCAGCAAGATGCTCCACTTCCCACTCCTCCTACTTGGAGAGCTTCTTCAGCGTTTTATTTTTTCTCCTAGGTTTGCACCTTGGTGAATGCATGCTTCTATTTAAATTATTTTTCTATATTCTTTAAAATAAAAAGTAATTATTCATTTTATTTATTTGGTTTTACTTGTTTTCAGTTCTCATTCAATATAAGAGCATTGTGGACTCCCCTCCAATCTCTTTTGCAAACCATTACATGTGTTAGATAAATGCAAATTTAATTTATTTTTAGTTTTTATAAAATTTGGCATATTAAAATTATCAATTTTCCCACTTTGATCAATAGCTATTAGTTTTGTTAGTAATGTTTTGTAAAATATTTTTATTAATTTGTCTTTGTGTATATTTATATCAATTTGTCTTTGTGAATATTTATATCAATTTGTTCTATGTAAATATTTTTATCAATTTATAATATTTTTATCATTTTTTCCTATGTACTTTTTTTGTGGTTATTAATGCCCAAAATAAAAGTGCACAAGTTATAAAAGAATAACTTGATCTAATAAAATTTACAAAGTAAATTTGTTTTTTTTCACACTTATACTAATAAATTGTACATTAATTTTGATAATTAATATGTTATAATATTTAAACAAGTATCCCATGTTATTAAAAGAAGTATAATTTAATCTTATGAAAAAATAAATATATTTTAATGACTATTAATAACAAGTTTTTTCTTTTTTGCAATTGATTATAAAAAATGTAATAATTTTTTTCATATGAAAAAAATAAATTTACTTCAACTTGTCAAAAAAGTGGCTATTAATAAGTTATCCCTTTACATTGAAATATAATCTTAGCCTTCCAATTTGATCCCTGATCACGTGGTAATTGAATTTCTTTTACTACAAACTAATTTCAATGTGTCATAATGATTGAAATATAATCTTACCCTTCCAATTTGATCCCTGATCACGTGGTAACTCAATTTGAATTTATTTTAGTACAAACTAATTTCAATGTGTCATAATGATGGTCTCATGATTAAGGTTTTACTCATGTCACGTGGAACTCCATTTGAATTTTATTTTTACGTACATTTGATCTTTTCTTGATTAATGTCAGCGTAAAATACCCATGCTTACTAATACCATGGAGGCGCGCATGGCGCGCATGTCAGCAGTGCATCTCGGCGATCCCAATTTTTTTTGGTTATTTATAGATTTTTATGGCTATTTATAGTTGTTTGTGGCTATTTTTAGAATTTGTCTAAAAATATATAACTTAATCCCGGTTAAGGGATTGGAGTCTTTTTCTAATCTGGGTTAACGGATTAGGGTATTTGGATGTTGCAGAATACCTATATTTTGTATTCTGAGGATTTCATAATGTAATGAAGAGAAAATAGGAGGTGTGGCTCCAAGGTTTTCTAGTTTTGTCGGTTAAGGGTTTCCAGGGTAAATCTCTGTGTTTATGTGTGAATGGTGTGTTGTGATCTCTATTTTGCTTAAAAGAATCTGTATGCTTTGCTTCTCTGCACAGGTTTAAAACTTACATGTGGTATCAAAGCTCGATTTTGGCATCAGGGGGGCGCTTTTGCTACTAAGGATTCGACGCGGTTGATAGATCTCAGGTCTGTGATAAACCTGGGTACAGTGGTAGCTTTGCAATGTTGATTTGTGCATTGAAAGAGAACGGCGAGCACTTCAAGAATCGAGATTGAGAAATTTAACGGCCAGAATTTTCAGCTATGGAAGCTTAAAATGGATGATCTTTTGGTAGATTGGGAACAGTGGATTGTTGTGGATCCGGGTACGAAACCCACTGCAACATCACAAGATGATTGGGATAAATTAGAAAGAAGGACGAGGAGTACAATACGATTGTGCTTATCGGACTCTGTGTTGTTGAACGTATCTGGTGAAGATAGTGCAGTAAAGCTATGGGCAAAACTAGGGAGTTAGTGCAGTAAAGCTATGGGCAAAACTAGGGAGTTTGTATCAATCAAAATCCCTTGTGAACAAGTTGTTTCTGCAAAAGAAGTTGTTTCACCTTAGAATTAACAAGAATGACACTGTAATAGAGCATTTGAATGTCTACAATACTCTGGTAAGTCAGATAACCTCTATTGGTATTAAAATGGCTGAAGAAGATAAATGTATTACATTATTCTGTTCTTTGCCGGATTCCTGGGACAACCTAATTGTTGCAATAGGTAGTGCTAACTAGGTGACGTTAAAATTTGATGAAATTGTATCATCCCTACTATCATAAGAGATGAGGCAGAAAACCATGGATAATCATAGCATGGATGCCTTGTCTGTGAGAGGTCACCCCCAGGAGAGAAAAAAAAATAAAGGATTTGGGGGGAGATCTAAACCTAAGGGTAGATCTAAATCCCCAGGAAAAGGAATAAGGAAGTATTGGAAATGCGGTAAAGCTGGGCACTATAAAAATGATTGCAGATCTAAGAATGTTGAGAAAGCAAAGGGATATGAGGATACCCCTTCCACGGAGGCGAATAACTCCTCAGAAGAAGGAGGGGATGTGTACCTAGCTTCCACAGGTATTCCTTTAGAACGTAATACATGGCTGATTGACTTAGGTGCATCATGTCATATGACCCCTCATACGGAGTGGTTATGTGAATATGAAAAGTACAATGGAGGAGATGTGTACTTGGGAGATGATTCACCAGCCAGTATCATTGAATGTGATAGAGTTAAGCTAAAACTAAAGGATGGAAGGATTAGAACTCTGCCTGGAGTGCTACACATTCAAAATCTAGCAAGAAACTTGATATCTGTCGGAAAGATAGATGTTGCAGGTGTAAAGACTGTGTGTGGAGATGGTGGTTGCAAAATGGTTCGAGGATCAATGGTATTGATGAGGGGAGTTCAGTATGGAACTCTGTACAAACTATTGGGAAAAACCATCATTAATGAATGTAACAATTCTATTGTGCTGGAGGAAGGAGGTAAAGATGACAAAACCCTGACTGCATTAGGAGGAAATACAATTCTATGGCATCAAAGAATGGGGCATATCGGAGAAAAGGGACTTCGAGCATTGCAAGGTAAAGGTATGGTTGAAGGTATGACTGATTGCACTCTGGATTTTTATTTCTGTGAACATTGCATATATAAAAAAGAAAATCGAGTAAGATTTGCATCTGGTGCTACAATAGCAAAGGGAATTCTAGAATTAATGCATAGTTATGTGTTTGGACCTGTTCCTGTTCCATCATTAGGAAAATCTATGTATTATGTTTCATTTATAGATGATTTCTCAAGGAACATATGGATTTATTTCCTTCGAAAGAAATCTAAAGTATTTGCCAAGTTAAAAAAATTTAAGACTCTTGTAGAAAATCAGTCAGAAAAGAAAATAAAGGTGTTGAGGACAAATAATGGTGGAGAGTTATGTGGGAATGAATTCGAGGACTTTTGTAAGAAGTGTGGTATGGCAAGGAAAAAGACTACTCCATACACACCTCAACAGAATGGAGTTGCTGAGAAGATGAATAGGACGTTGATGGAAAAGGCAAGGAGCATGCTAAGCAGTGTTGGGATAGGACAAGAATTCTGGGCAAAAGCAGTGGAGACAACAGGTTACTTGGTAAACCGATCACCCACATCAACATTGATTGATAAAACTCCACAAGAGGTATGGACTGGTAAGAAACCCTCTATTAAGCATCTGAAATTTTTTGGTTGTGATGTACATGTTCCAAAGGAGAAAAGGAGGAAGATGGATAACAAAGCTGAGAATTGTATCTTTATTGGCTATAAAGATGGTATGAAAGGGTATAAGCTTTGGAATCCTATAACTAAGAGTATTGTTTATAGTCAAGATGTTGTGTTTCGAGAGGTCAAAGAAGTCCCCAGACAGGAAGTGAATCCAATGGAAAAGGAACCAAAGAAAATAGAGTTTAAGTTAGAAGGTGAAGAATCTGACTCAATATAAGAAGCAGAATCAGAAGAAGAAGAACCTCATACTCCAGTTTTGAGGAGATCATTTCGAGAAATAAGGAAACCAGAAAGGTATTCCCCTCCTGATTTTCGCTCTCATTTTGCTATGTCTATTACTAATGATGATCCTAGAAATGTAAAGGAAGTTGTTAATTCATAGGATAGTGATCTCTGGAAAAAGGCCATGGATGAAGAAATGGATTCCTTCGACAAAAATGAAGCTTGGAATCTAGCCCAGTTACCAACTGGTAGAAAAGCCATTGGGAGCAAATGACTATTTAAAAAGAAGTTGAATGCAGAAGGTAAAGTGGATAAGTATAAAGCCCGCTTGGTAGAAAAGGAATATTCTCAGGTAGAGGGGATTGATTTTGGTGAAATATTTTCTCCAGTTGCAAAATTAACTTCTATTAGATTTCTTCTTTCTATTGCTGCTGCTTTTGATCTTGAAGTAGAGTAGATGGATATGAAGACAACGTTCTTACATGGGGATCTGGAAGAATAAATTTACATTAAACAACCAAAAGGGTTCATAGTGAAGGGAAATAATAAGTTGGTATGTAAACTAAAGAAGTCCCTTTATGGTCTAAAGCAATCTCCAAGGATGTGGTACCAAAATTTTGACACATACATACTTGGATTGGGGTTTGTGAGAAGCAAAGCTGATCACTATGTATATTCCAAACAGGTTGGTGATCACTTCATTAACATAGTTATGTATGTTGATGACATGTTGTTGATTGGAAACAACAAAGATGTTATAAAGGAGGTGAAGTCTCAACTGTCCTCCAAGTTTGATATGAAATATCTTGGTGCCGCAAACTTCATTCTGGGAATGGAGATAAGAAGAGATCATGCAAACAAAATGATCAGTTTAAATCAAAGAAAATATGTTGAGACGGTATGGCAGAGATTTAACATGCAGGAAAGTAAGCCGGTCAAGGTTCTTATTCCTGTAGGTGTAAAGTTATCTGTAGAGCAGTGTCCCAAGACACAGGAAGAAAAAGAAGACATGTCACGGGTTCCATATGCCAGTGCAGTTGGTAGTTTGATGTATGCAATGGTCTGTACAAGACCAAAAATTTCTCATGCAGTGGGAGTTTTGAGCAGATATATGTCAAAACCAGGAAATGAGCATTGGACAGCTGTAAAGAGGGTCTTCAAATATTTGCGTGACACCACAGATTATGTAATCTGCTACCAAGGAAGACCTGGACTAGACAGAGTAATAAATGTACATGGATTTGTTGATGCGGACTGGGATGGAGACCTTGATCATAGAAGATCTACAAGTGGGTATCTGTTTAACCTATTTGGAGGAGCTATCAGTTGGATGAGCAAGAGACAAGTTGTAGTTGCACTCTCAACTACAGAAGCTGAATACATGGAAGCCACTCATGCAAGCAAAGAAGCTGTGTGGTTGCAAAGATTGTGTTCAGGTATTGGGTTTGCATAGAAAGGTGTAAGTTTAGAATGTGATAGCCAAAGTGCAATCTTCCTGGCAAAGAACCCTCCTTATCATGCTAAGACAAAGCATATTGATGTGCAATATCACTTTGTGAGAGATATGGTTGAAGATAAGAAGCTGTTGCTGGAGAAGGTTGACACCGTGAAAAATGTTGTAGACTCATTAGCAAAGTCTATTAGTACATAGAAGTTCTCTTGGTGTAGAGAATCTATGGGCATTGATGCCTTGAACCTATGACTTTATGAGTACATGACTCATTGCTATGCAAAGGAAACAACAAGTGGGAGAATTTTGGGTATATGTTATATTCTTTGCATGTGCGTATGGAGGGGAGGTGCGCATGCCAGCGCTGGAGCTCGGTGATCCCAAAATATTTTGGCTATTTATAGATTTTATGGCTATTTATAACTGTTTGTGGTTATTTTTAGAATTTGTCTAAAAATATGTAACTTAATCCCGGTTAAAGGATTAGAGTCTTTTTCTAATCCAGGTTAACGGATTAGGTTATTTGGATGTTATTTGGATGTTGCGGAATACCTATATTTTGTATTGTGGGATTTCATAATGTAATGAAGAGAAAATGGGATGTGTGGCTCCAAGGTTTTTTGGTTTTCCCAATTAAGGGTTTCCAGGGTAAATCTCTGGTTTATGTGTGAATGATGTGTTGTGATCTCTATTTTTCTTAAAAGAATCTGTATGCTTTGCTTCTCTACACCAATTTATGCAAGTGTAATAGTAATATCAATTTGTTACATAAAGCATTTTAGAATGTAGATGATAATATCTCCCTATATGTATGTATATTATAAATGTTATAATTTTAAAGGGTATATGTATGTATGTTGTAACTTTAAAAAGTTTTTGTTGAATCTCCTTCCCAAGGTATGTGGGAAATAAGAATCTTATAAATCATAAATTCAAATATCAAGTGTTTCTAGGTTACTAACTCCCATTAAATTTTTGTTTTATGAAGATAAAGGTATTTTATTGGGCTTTTCATATATATAGTTAATTAGTCTAACCGAGTACTATTTTGATCTCTTAACAAATATATGATAATCCTTGAGATAAGGTAAAGTGCATGGGAGTTTTTAGAAATATATTACATGTAAAAATTGAATATATAAATAAATGATATATTTAAATAATTAAAAAAAAACATAATAGTATTTATTATTAGTAAGGAAAATGATAAAAATTAACAAAAAGAACTTATCTATTGGGTGTAGGTTGGGTGGTTGGAAGGAATGATTGTCACCCTCTCCACCCAGGTTCAATCCTTATAAGTTACATGTTTGAGGTCTTAATTGGGCATACTTGTGGAATACTAAGGCCACTAGAATTTGATCATGGGTCATCTTGGGATAAAAATCCTTCCATTTAATCATAACATGTAGCATTACAGTGACATGAGATTTATCCCTAATCATAAAGTCCCTTCAAAGTAACAGAAGCATATATTTGTCCCCATTAGAAAGAATCATTAATTTATCCAAGAATATCCTCAAGGGATTTGAAAATTTGGTCTCAATCCATGTGCTCTAATCCAATAAATCCATAGTGACTAAAATGGAAAACAAGGGTGCTTCTAAACAAGAGAAACCTGCAAGTTTTCAAGAGGAAGAAGATCAAGTCCACACTTGAATATCATCCATGTTCCTAACCTCAAATTCTTGGTATAACTTTTGGAGCTATATTAGGTGGACACCCTCAAATTTTAATGACATTAAAGGGGGAGGGTATATCTACCAACCCTTAATGAAACATTAAGGGGGGCATTAATCCCACCCCTCCATTACCACCCGTTGTTGCACTATATTAACATCTACATGAGACAGGAGAGGTCAAGTCCCCAAGATCGAGTATCGTGAGCCTCACTCAATGTCCCTACTAGATTTTGCTGCCAAAATTACAACTAAATAGTTTATACCGGATCAATTCTTCACACTTGTAAATCATTACCATGAGCTTGTTGTTTGTGTCTTTTGATCATAATTTTTGGATGCATGCCAATCTATGTGTTTGCTAGAATCTTCCTAAAACTCAAAGTACAACACACATATGATGCATTGCCCAGGAAATTCAACATACATCTTATTGATTATAGATGTGTGATGTTCCCATATTATTTTCTGCTTGAATTCAAATCCAAGTATATCCTTGACAACTTGTGTTTTTCTAGTTATATCTTCAAGAGGAAATATAGAATATAGCATGGAAGGTAAAATTATTGTGGTTGAGATAGTAGTGACACCATCAAAAGGAACACTATAATAAGAATTTACATAGATCCTAGATTTATTTATCAATATCAACTATCTCAATAGGTTAAGGTGATAGGGTGGGGTATTATGGAGGGAGGCACTAGGAATAAGTTTGATGGTATGCTCCATATGTCTTAGGGTGGAAAAGTTATAGGTTCAGTGAAAACATATTAATAGTGAGAGAGAATGGGTTCTAACCATGTGAGGGAAGGGGGGAGGGGTTATTTTATCAAGCTTAGATTCCCAAATAATATGTAGTTGTAAACATTTATGAAGGGAAACATGACATAAAAAATCATTACCAAATAAAGTTTATGGAGAGGAAGAAATAGATGATTGGAATTGTAAGTGTCGATTCGTCCTTAATGAGGCTATGTGTTGGGACAAGAATCATATATGGAAAAGAACTCATGTTAATATGGTATCCCTAGAAATAAACCAACGCAATATAGAAAAGCAACATCACAAAACACAATGATGCAAAAATCAAGACCAATGTCAAATGTGATATTTGTTGGGGAAACATTTTCTTGAATAATAGAATAGAAATAAAATAGCAAAAGGGAACCGCTATTCCAAGAGGAGAGGCGGTGTCTAAAGACAAAATTTACAACACTTAGCACAATGGACTATGATCATAACATCACAATGCATTCTTCAATATCAATTTCTACTGATTCAATCATTAGCATGTCAACCCATAGGGTCATTCTTTTATAGTCTCTAGATCTAACAAACTCCCTTGGAGTGAGATTGATTTGATCCAAAAATAGGGGTCATTGGTTCTAATTTTTTCCATGAAATCTGCAAGGTCCCATAGATTAGTTGGTTTCTCTAGTCAAGCCAACCATGGACTTGTTGACCATTAAGTCAAACGATTAGTAGAGCACTTAGTCGAGCCTCCATTCAACTTCTTTGCTAGTTGGATGTTTTTTATGGAATGACTATCTCTAGAATATCCATAGGTGTGATGAACTTGCTTAACCTTTGGTTCAAACACCCTCCATCAACATAATACTTTGGAGATTCAAGAGGTGAAATTATGTTCTTTGAACACCCCTTATAATTGTAGTTGGATTAAGCCCAAGCATAGCTCTAAGTTTCACAAACTTAGCTTCTGGTAGAGGCTTCATAAAGATATCAACAATATGATCATATGTTCTACAATAAATAAGTGAGATAACATTGTCATTTACCAGATGTTTCAAACAGTAGATATGAAGTTCAACATGCTTCATTTTTTTGTGTGCAATAAGATTATCAACAACTTTTATTGTACTCTGATTATAACAACCAAGTCTTTAACAAGAAAACTAAGCTATTTAAAAAGTTTATTGATCCAAACTACCTAAGTGCTCGCATTGATAGTGCCACGATATTCTTCTTTTGTAGTTGAAAGAGAGACCACCTTCTATTTTTTACATAACCATACCAAGGGTCCTGAACTAAGTCAAAAGACATAGACAAATTTGGAATTCCAATTATCAATGTCACCTCCCTAGTCAGAATCAATAAATCTAACCAATGGTGCTAAATTGTGAAAATATTTAATACCATACTGATAAATTCCTTTAATATAGTGAACAATTCTCTTTGCATCTTTCCAGTGGCTTTCTTTAGGATCTTGTATGAATCGAGAAACCACACTAACAACAAAGGAGAGAATCATAGTCCATTGAAAACTTTATGCTCAAATAGTAAGGTGTAGAATAAGACTTACAATCATCCATTCTGAGTCATTTCAAAATATCCAAACCTTATTTTGGTTGAGAAATAAAGGTGTTATCATCCATTTGCAAAATTTGAATGCCTAGAAATAAATGAAATAGACCAAGTTAAGTCATTTCAAAGGTATATGCAAGTTGTTTATTCAAACCTAAAACCAAATTGACATTATTTCCTTTTATTATTGAATAATTAACAAAAATGAAAAAAAAATGTATCATCATGAACAAGCAATACATAAATATTATTATTACATTCACAACAATTGAAGCCAATATTTAGATTCACAACGTTTGAATCTAATATTGATAAATAAATTATCAGTCTTCCCATGCCAAGCACAATGTGCCTATTTCAAACCATACAATGACCTTTTCAGTCGACAAACAAGACCACAATCTATCACAAAACCAAGAGTTTGTTCCATATAAAATTCTTAGACAAGTCTCGATGAAGAAAAACACTTTTAACATCTATTTGGTGAAGATCCCATCCAAAACGGGCCCAAAAAGAAATAATTAGTCAACATAGTTCATCTTTGCAACAAGAGCAAAGGTTTTGGTCTAGTCAATACCTTCTTGCTGAGAGAATCCCTTAGATACCAATCAAGCCTTTAAAACCTATCGATACTTCACAACATTATTTCCTTGCGGTCGAAGAACCCGTTCTAGTTTTGCTTCAAAGAATTAATTTCAGCAGCCATATCATTTTCCCACTCAGACACTCCCTAAGCATCAACATAACTATCGGGATCACAGGTTTCAAGAACATGTGTCATCATTGCAACACTTACACGTTGTTTATGATTGCAAGTATGCCAACCAATACTAGAATCTCCAGCATCAAGTCTAGCAGCTTCAATTGTTTTAGCAGCCCACAAAAATAACCAAATCAGCATCGATTTACGTCAACGATTTCTACTCAAATGAACAGGTGTGTTGATCATCATTGCAAAGAAGGTCTCCTCTAATATAGTATGATGGAAAATATTTGGCATAAACAATTTTCCTCCAAGCCAAGCATATGTTATAAATATGTATCATCAAATTAATGGATCTCTTTGCAACAACACTCATAGATGGAATCCATTAGATATCCTAAAAGTAAAATTTCGACTAAGAAATCCATGAATTCCTATCAATTAATGAGTAAAAGAGTTAGTTAATGATGACCTTTATCAAAGGGGTGTTTAATCGTGCTACATGATAGAAATATTGAAGGTATAATTGTTTAAAATTATTGTACAATGAATAATAAATTATTAATAATAATTACTGAATAATAATTAATAAAGATTTATTAATTAAAAAACGAAAGAAACGAGGGAACAATTAAATACGAGATAGTAATAAAAATATGTAGTTAATAACAAAATAAATAAAACTACCACTAATAATAAGAAATAATAATTAATACAGATTAGGTCGGGGTAAATTAGGATAATGGGATGGGGAAATATTGAATAAAGTAATATTAAATAACAATTAATAAATATTAGTTTAGTTTAGGGTTAATATTAACCAAATAAATATAAGGGAAATTAAATGAAGAAAAAGAATGAAGGGTGGTTAAAAAGGGAAAAAGAAAGAAGAACAAGAGCTACAAGGTGGTAATGTCTTTGAAATTTTCAAAATGTTGCTATAGCATCAAACTTATTGAAACAAAAATTTAAAGGAAATACATTTATGGTCATGCCATGCACATTTGTGATTATTGTTAGTTGGTAATTGAATTTATGCCCACAATTTATAAATACATTGTATATATTCAATATGTGTTTCAAAGTCATTTGACAATTGAACATTCAAGGGACTTGTCAACATGGTGTGGACTATTATGAGAGTCATCGATTTCTCTTCTTTGAAATTTGATTAAATAAGACTTTAAAAAAAATTGATTGAATGATATTTTTCTTAGCTAACTAATTAACTTTGCAATACCATATCATGTTCTAAATCGAAATTGATTTAATAAAACGCCCTTTCAATTGAAATTTGATTAAATAATACCTTTCTTACCAAACCAACAAACTTTGCAATACCATGCCATATTCTAAATTAAAATTTATTTAATCAAACTCTTTCTTAACTAGCCAACAACATTTATATTAGTTATTATTATTAAACCTAATTACTATTAAAATGCTTTATTTTATTTAACACATTCAGTCTACAACTAGAATTACAAAGTCCTTTTTTTCGTATTGCACATGTTGAGTTTTAAACAAGTTACATCATTAAACAATCAAATCTAAACCCAAGCAATAACATGAACACCTCTCTAAAGAATTTACTTTATATTCGATTAAAAAAACCTATAAATAAATTATTAGAGTACACATGGAAGCCTATATTCAGCTTATGCAAGAGACTACTAAATCATTTAGTCACTTCAATTGGTGGGTAATTGGGGTTTCCCCTAAATAATAATTTTTTATTGTTTTCCCTCTTTTGAAAGTAGACGTGTCACCTTTTATTTTGTGAATCACATATGTGAAGCTGTTGTCTTTATGTTTCTAATCGGATTTCAGGGATCGATAGCTGGGTTTGACTTAAGAATTTGCAATTTTATTATGTAATAACTAAAACACAACTTACAAAATAAAACATTTTTGAGCAAAAAATTGTTCTGGTCTAATGGACACCGAAACCAGGAATTTTGTTCAAGTCGTAAGTCGTTTGAGTTCATCATAATCATCCAGGAAAGAATTTCAAAACATTAGCCTCAAATTCTAAACAAGAACTAATATTTGAGCATTTCAAAGTGATCTAGTTTGTGATATTAATCAAATACCACTTGGTGATTAGGTTTTAGTTTACAAGTTGTGAACCCATGCTAATATGTATTGCATGCTCCAATTCCTATATCCAGGAGTCCTTGGTTATCTTAAGAAATGGAGTGCTTCTAGTGACATTAAAGAAATATGGTGAAACAATATAGACAAGACTTTTAGTAATCAAATTTCAAATTTCTTCTTGGGTTTCATCAATTGAAATAGGGATAAACCAACCGCCTAGCAACAAATCACAGTATCATATAAATAATGAGGAAAAATAACCTTGAATATTCTTAAAGAGGTAAAACCAATTAGCATTAAACTACTTATTCTTATTATTCGACTTGACATCTCATCTCTTTTCGCTTTGGGTTAACACCATGGAAGAAGGTTATCTAGCTAGATCATGTAGGGTTTGTCGAAGCATTATTACATACATTTAAAAAAAATGTGGATGCAAATTCAGTATCGAAACACCAATAAATATGACACTATTACATACATTTTAAGATTTGCCAGTATAGAAATACCAGTTTATATCTTATCTGTCCTCCATAAATTACAATCAGGGTTTTATTGATAGCTTGGCTTTTCCATATTTTATTACACCTTGTCGATTTTTACCTATATTAGCTATTAAGGGATAGTAAATTATGTCATATCACCACTCATACCCTCCCACACTTGTCATGAAGTACATCAATTCTCTAAATTCCAACTTTATCTTTAACTCCAAGAATTTATTACCATCACTGATACATAGGGAAAATAAAAATTAAAAATGGTTCCACGTGAATCCATGCAGAGGGATGCATGTATCTGGGTTTGTTTAGATTTGGAAAAATATTGAAGTGATGCAACCATACTTATGGTGGATATCCATAAGTCCCAAGGTCCATTATGGGTAAGCTAGGATACCCTTATTCCCTATACTGAAATAGTAATGATAAAGAACCAAATCAAGTCCAAAAAAAACATCTCAACTTCACCCAATCGCCACTTTATTTATAAATAAAACAAACTTAATCTAACAAATATAGATATCAGTCCAAACTTGAATTTTAACAAATTTCCCACTACTAGAAATGATATCGACCCAAAGACTTCCCCCAACATATATTTATCACAGTAACAAATTACCATTGGCGAGAAATGATATTGATCAAAATACTTTTCCCCCACACACATATATTGTAGTGATTAGTGGTCATATTTTACACACACTTCATTGTTTCTAAGTTTATCTAAAAACCCAAAATTGCTTGCCCCCGATGATGTGGGGTAGCACCTGACCTTCCCTTCCTGAATGATCAAATCTGCAAACACATCACAAAAATTATTTCTGGGGAAGCTATTCACCACCTCCTGGATGGTGTCCGTGTGGATGAGAGGACTGAAGGTACCATCACTACGCTATCGCTCACGCGTGTCATTGCTCCCTCGCGAAGCAAGAACTCCCGAGCCAGCAGCCCCCTATGGAATTGAAAGGAGAGTGGTGTTTGTTCCATGGAAACAGATGAGAGGCCCACTTCATGGAGAACCGATGCCAAGTAGAACACCTACGGATCCCAATATCAATGAGAGAAATTGACCATGGCTATGCATCTCGAAATAGTACGATTGGATGCTGTGGAGGAAGATGGTGGAATCCAACCACGATTTGGCGTAGGTTGTGACCACCTCGATGAGAGGAATTTGTAGGAGAGGAGAAAACTCTATTGGAAACAACAATTATTAACATTTTGCATAATTAAACTTTTAAATTGAAACTAAAGATATAGCAATTCAAACCAACAATAAATCCACTATCAAATATCTGCAAGATAATTAAAATCAATAAAGGGATTGTGACCAATTAGTAATTTCTATTATATGTATGGAGCCTGCATATATTTTTGAATCAAAATCTCATGGAGCACATTGTAGAATGCATCATTCTCCTTTAGAGCAATGTCTTGTTGGAGGGTAAAAGATTGAAATTGTACTATTCAGGTTTTAAGAGTTTGGTGTACATGGTTCTCTATGATCAAAACAAGGATGTGGTTCTATCAACATGTTAAAGGTTAATCCTTCCATTTCATTTGATTGATGTATTGTCGATAGTTTGTGTCCAACTAACTCTTTAATGATGTGGGACTTCAATCCATTTCCAAGTCGAAGGCTAGGTGAGAGGCTTGGATTTAGGTGCATTTGGGAGGCAAAAAAGATGATGTGATGCCCCTTGGTTACGACGGAGGAAGTTTTGCAGTGCAGGTGCTGAAAATGTAAGAATCACAAGTTTATTTCTTATTAACACTAAATATGTGTAAAAATTCAAATGTGAAAACCTGTAATGCTTGAATTTGACCATGATTGGATGCCATATGAACTGTAATCAACCCCATCTTGTTCCCTACCATAATGGAAGTTATGTGTCTCAATAGTAAGCATAAAAGGTTGTTTCATATATTTGGAAATTATTCATACACCTTATTTAAGCACATGTATAGTATCTCTGTTCGCAGAACTAGACCCGACGCACCAATAAAGAGGAAATTTCCTGCATACAACGAAGCCGACAACAAATTAAAATATACATCTTACATTAAATTAGTTTACATGATGCTGATGAAATCATGCTGCCACATCTTGGGCAACAAATTTCAATAAAAACCCATCCTTGACAACCAATTGTAATCCAAATAAATGATTTTTTATAGAATTCAATTTAATAAAAAAAACTAAACTATATATCAAACTTTATACATTAAAAAATTTAGACTATAATATGTATGGATTAATAGGATGGGGTTATTACTATATATTCTGTTGCGCAAAACATAATAAAGGTGAAGATATGAAATTAGGGTTAAGTGAAATAAGAGGAGGTTTTAAGAAGTTTCATATACGATTAGGGAATTTTCATTAGGATTATATATTTTATGGATAATATGAGCCCAATATTGACTAATTTTTTGTCCATCTTCTTTGTTAATGTTATTGGGGTTTGTTTCATTTTCTATGGCTTATCTAATTAAGCGAGTAGAATAGTGGTAATCCCTAGCTAGATTTTTTTTGCTTCACTGAAGATGAGAAAGGGTCCTACTAGAAACGTTGGTTTCAAATTCTTATCCAATAGATCATGGAATATTCATATAACCATGAAAGCTTGAATCATCGAATTTCTTTTAGTTCAATACAATTATGGGATTCTAGATTTGGATTATGGAAATCTATAGTGAACCTATTATGTACCTCTCCCAAAGCCTTAATTAGGCTCCCTTTGGGAACTTGAATGAAGTTCATGTACCCCTAAATCATTTTTGCTCTTAATTGTGTGGTTTGAAACCCCATTGGTTGATCATCATTGCTACTGAGGATGTGTTTATCTTTTTATATTGATTTGCACAAGAACTATTATTGTTTCACATCAAATTATCCATCACACAAGAACTCAAGTAGGAACATACTCTTCCTTTCTAAGACATATTCATGATATACCCCTTGGATCATGGTTTATGCTTTACCTGTGAGTGCATGTTACCATAAATATTGTATCACTCAAGCTCTCCCTAGTTGCAAGATTTTCTTTCTTGGGGTTTGCAAATCCTAGCCATGTTACATCACACAAGTACATGGCAAGAAAACTCTTGTGCTAACATCCAAGTCTACATTTATGTCCTAGTCTTTAGATCCTCAAAACCTAGGTATTATACTCTTGCAACATTGCATGCATAAAGACCCCATGATTATAAAAAATACAAGAATTCAATGATCTATCCCTAGCCCTACAAACAAAAAGATCAAGGTTCCAAAATCATGTTAGGAATTAGCTTCATTCTCCATGTATTCTACTAGGGAATATACCTTAGTGTTACAAAAATAGACATAAGAAGCATCATCATATTTAACATCATGTTCTTCTCTAGGTTTTACAATGTACACATATAACACAAACCCAACTTATCACAAGAGCAATTCCTAGCATCACACGAGATCAATCTTTCCAAGAAAATCGAAGATGTCTCTCTTTCCCCTTACCTTCAACTACAGTATCCTCATTATGCAAAGCATATAAATCCTAGGGCCTCCTCATGAACCATATTGTATCTTAGATAACTTTTGTTCTATGTCCAGTTGCAAGTAGCCACTTGGGGGAATTCAATGAGAATTTATGAATTTGCTTTGGGGTATGTAAACCAAACTGGGAAACATAATTGGGTTCATCAACTACCATGATCGTTTTTTTCCATTGTGTACATAGTATCATTTCCCATGGTCACCCATGAGATTTCAATTCAAAATATACCCCCTTGTGCAAAATTGGCATTGGCGCTCATTGAACAAAACCATATTTTTGGAGGTGGTATAATAAAACCATTTCCAGGAAGTTGAAACGTGGTAGAGGGATTCCCCTAAGTGAAACCTGACATCCTGAATCCATCAGAGTTGATGGTTTTAGTATCCAAGTTACATTTTTTTTCTATGGGCAGTTGCAAGTAGCCACCTGGGGCCATTCAAGGTCAACTTGATAATTTACTCCACGAGCATGAAATACAAACCAAGAAACATAATTGGGTTCCTTCAACTGCAATATATGTGTTTGGACATTGTGTACATGGTATTTATTCCCACAATTTCCCAACATATTTGAATTCAAAATATACCCCCTTATGCAAAATTGACATTGGCCCTTAGTAAGAAAAAACGCTAGTTTCAGAGATGGTATAGTATGAACATTTTGGGACAATTGAAACATGGTAAAGGGGTTCCCCTAGGTTAAAAATAACATCTCAAATCTATTTGGATCAATGATTTCATTATCTGAGTTATGTTATTTGTTCATAACCAGTTGCAAGTAGCCACATGGGGTCATTCAAGTACAACTTTTGAATTTTCTACAATGGCACAAAATTTGAACTATGAAAACATAATTGGGTCTCGTCATCTCTCACATATGTTGTTTTTCATTTTCAACATGGTCTCGCCTCCCAAGGTTTCCCACTATATTTCAATTAAAAAAATTCCCCCCCTAATGCAAAATTGACATTGGCCCTCACTCAACAAAACCCTACTTCTGAAGATGGTATAATACGACCAGTTATAGCCAATTGAAACACAATATATGGGTTCCCTTGGGTGAAACCTGACATCCTAAATCCATTGGAATCGATGGTTTCATGACCCAAGTTACATATTTTTGTTCTATGGTCAATTGCAAGTAGCCACCTAGGGACATTCAGGGATAGCTTGTGAATTTTATCTTGGGGCATGAAATTCGAACCGGACAACATAATTGGGTCATGTCAGCTCCCACACATGTGTTTTCCCATTATGGACACAAAATTGCTTCCCACGGTTTCCTGGGATATTTCAATTCAAAATTGACCCCCTTGTGCAAAATTGACATTGTCCCTCACTAAGCAAAACCCTACTTTCAAAGATGGTATCATACAACCATTTCTGAGCAATCGAAACATAGCATATGGGTTCCCTTAGGTGAAAACCAACATCCCGAATCCATTAAAATTGATTGCTTCATGATTCAAGTTATGGTTTTTGTTTTATATCCATATATAAGTAGCCACCTAAGGTCATTCAAGGACAACTTGTGAATTTTCTCCAAGGCGCAAAATACAAACCATGAAGCATAACTCAGTCTAGTCATCTACCACAAATGTGTTTGTCCATTTTGGACGTGGTATCACTTCCCATAGTTTCCCAAGATATTACAATTCAAAATGGATCCCTTTGTGCAAAATTAGCATTGGCCCTCATGGAGCAAAACCCTACTTCTGAAGATGGTATAATATGACTATTTCCGAGCAATTGAAATATGATAGAGGGGTTAACTAGGTGAAAACAAACATATTGAATCCAATGGAATTGATATTTTCATGATTGGAGTTATGATTTTTTTCTATGGCCGATTGTAAGTAGCCACCTAGGGCCATTCAGGGACAGCTTGTGAATTTGTTTCGAGTGCATGAATTATGAACTTCAAATCATAATTGGGTCCCGCTAACTCCCATAGTTTTTTTTCATTATGAAAGTGGTCTCACTACCTATGGTCACCCGAAATATTTTAATTTAAAATTGACTGCCTTGTGCAAAATCTACATTGGCTCTCATTGAGCAAAAAACCTACTTATGGGGATGGTATAATACAACCTTTTCCAGGAAACTGAAACACAGTAGAAGGCTTACCCTAGGTGAAAAAATAACATCTTGTATCTAGCAGAATCAACGGCTTCATGATTCAAGTTATGGTTTTTTATCAAAACTGACATTGGCCCTCATTGAGGAAAAACCTACTTTCGGAGATGGTATAATATGATAGTTTCCAGGAAATTGAAACTTGTTAGAGTTATTCCATTGGGTGAAACATGACATCATAAATCCATCGTAATCAACAGTTTCACGATCCAAGTTACGATTTTTGTTCTATGGCTAGTTGCAAGTAGCCACTCCGGGCCATTCAGGGACAACTTGTGAATTTTCTCCGGGGCATGAAATACAAAACATGCAGCATAATGTGGTCTCATCATCTCCTGTATATGTGTTTGTCCATTATGGATGTGGCCTCTCTACCCACGTTCACCTAGTATATTACACTTTAAATGAGTTGTTGTATTACACTTTAATTAAGTTGTTGTTTTACAATTTTATGTCAATTTAAATAAGTTGTTGTATTATAGTTTATTTTATTTTTGAATATGAATATTTAATATTTTTCTTAAACAAAAATATGGTGAAATATTTATTGACATGAAAATGATTTTTGCAACGTGTGAGAGGTACATCAGGTCCCAAATTTACCACTAAACTATCAAAATTACCCTACTGAGGGGCTAATAACACCATTGATAGCAACTGTCACTTTTTACCATAGCGCTTACATCCATGATTTTTCCCTGTATAAAGTATGTCACATATGCCCAGTATATGAAAAATCCTTAACTGGTAGTAACTTTTTCCCATAGTTCTTACATCCATGATTTTTCCCTTTGTATAGTATGTCATATATGCTCAGTATATATATAAAAAAAATGGAACATTTATAAAAGTACCTTAATTGGTAGAATCAAATTGAATCCAATGGCATGTGTTTGGCATTGGGGCATTCAAAACTATTGAGAAGATGTCGCATCATAATTCCATGAAGTTCCCTTGTATGTTGGAGAATTTGTAGTTTGTTAGGGTCAAGATCGAGCTTATTTTAGTTATTGATAGAGGGAAGTGAATTCATCATGTAACTATGCTAATGTTTACCTTTAATTCAATGATTATTCTAGAAAAGTGAGTATTTGGGTCGAGAGACCATTATTATGGATTTACAAAGAAAACATCTTGTTTATGAGGTCTTATAAATCCTCCTCTAGTTGCTCAACCTTATTGACCCCTGTCCCCATATTCCTGGATATAATACCTTATCATAATCACCTGTATTCACCAGTGTGCATGAGGATAAACTGCACATTGGTACTGTGGAAACAAACAAATATAAATCTTCCTCACCCAAGCAAGAGAGTCGAAATGCATCCATGGCATAATAATCCTCTCACACACGAGCAATGACTCCATCCCCTACTCTCCACATTTTGAATTCATTGACGGAATCTATAGATTGAGATCTGAATCCACCCATGATCGTCCCACATTGCAGGAGAAATAAGTGTTGAGGCTAAGGAAAATATTGTTCCCATCGAGTGATGATATCCTGAGCCCATAGGAAGACATGCCAAGCACATGTCGAGGGGATTTATTTAACAGGTTGACATATGCTCGCACTGAATTGATTGGAGGTTCCCTGAGTTGTATGATGAGCTCCCATGTGGACCCCATCACCCCCCCTCATTTTTATAATTTATTTTATTTTATGTCTATTGGAAGTGGGGGAACTTAACCCATTCAAGAGAGAGGAGAGATAAGGTCTTACTCTTATCCAACTTTAAGATGTAATTTTAGGGCTATAGTTCCATTCAATGAAAGCATCCTTCCTAGATTCTGATGATCTGATTGGCTTGCCTCTCAACCTCTTGGTTATTGTCTCTTAACACATAAAAAAATTGATCAAAAGAGCATAGGATTCCTTCTGAATTCTACTAAGGATGGATTGAAAATGGATGTACTTTAGCATAGAATAAAATCTTGTATGTTTAGTATAGACATAATTAAATGATATCAAAAAAAGTGCCAAAATTTATAATTGACATCTTTGGAATCACTATTTAGATCCACAAAATTTACATTGAGATTTGATAGAACCAACAATCATACTTATGGAATTGAATTTCTCACTTTTGGAATTACAAAGTTCATTTGTGAGATAAGAAATCACACTTTTTGAATATAAAATAACACTTTATACTAAGAAATCACACTTTCGTAATAAAATAACACACCTTTTTAATAGAGAATCACACTTTTCGAATAAAAAACATAATTTTGAATCAAAATCCTACTTTATGAATTAAAAAGATCAAATAGAAAATTGCACTTTTTGAATCCATAATCTCACTTTTTGGGTTCAAAATGATTCTAAAATCACACTTTTGGAATTGGAAATTGCACTTTTCAAACAGAGTTTTTCACTTTTTAAACATAATTTTGCACTTCAAAAATGTTTTTTTTGGGATTTTGAAAGAATGATTTTGCACTTTTTTTAGTCTAGATTCTGCTTGATATGTACAGATTTAATGAAATGTTCATATTTGCTTATAAAAATAATTTTATATTTGGGATAACTAAACTCATACAAATTTCTTCTTCATATAAGATCTTTAAACCTATGATCAATAATGTCTTTAATTAAAATATCTCTAAATATGATTAGGGATAACAATTCATGGTGGTATGAGTGTGCAGAGTTGGCAAATATGTGTGCTTCAATCCCTAAAAAAATGTTTGAGAGGAGGGGGTTGGAACCATCATACAAAACTATTGACTATCAAGTTTAACAAATGTGTGATGTGTCAATAATTTCAACAAAAAATGAAAACAACCTTTTTTCTCAACAGAACAAAAAAAACCGTACTTTTGTTTTAAAAAAATGAATCAAAAAGTACAAAGATATTTTCCCTAGTCATGAAAATACCGTTCATTGTTATTTCATATCGGTCCCCCCAAAAAAATATCTAGGAGAAACTAGTTCTATCATGGCTTGCAAATCATGAGAAAGATCCCATACCAGAAAAATATCAAACCCAAAAGACTTGTACCAAAATTTACTAAATCCCCAAAATACTATAAGTCTCACTACTTCAAAAATTGAGAAGTAGAAACCATAGAGATTTGTGGATCCAAAATCAATTTGAGTATATCCATCCATTCTTCCCAAAAGAGCATGCCTTCTTTTCCTTCTAATGCAGACTTTGTAAGATTTTCAGCTATCTGATTCTTCTCTCCATAAATATGCTAGAATGTAATATGATTGAAATTTTTGAGATCCGAGTGAATCCTACTACACCAAGGTAATAAAGAAACTACATTCAGTATATAGTCACCTTGTACCCATTCTATAATAACCTTAGAATCATCGAACACCTTCAGTGTCGCTATACCAAAGATGGAATTCATATTAGACAAACACCATAGAGATAATAGCTCATCCTTCATGTTACAACTAGTTCCACATTTTATTTTAAGGTAAAAACAATGAGAATTATTAATCAATAAAAATGCACCAGCCGCACAAAGACCATCCTTTGTTGCACCATCAAAAAAGGCAACAACTATTGCATTCCGAAGGTCTTTCATGACCCTGGACTTTACAACTGTTTCTTTCTTCATTCAAAACTCATTTTCCAGATTCAATATATGAGAGCAAATCAGATTCTGATCATGTAGATGTTCTTCAAAAATACAAGCGTTCCTAACAGTCCATATTTTCCAAGAGATAATAGCAGGTAGTGTATAATATTCCTTGCAGTTTTTATACCACAAGTAACATGCATGATCAAAATTATCTCCTTCCCATATTCTGGGGATCTTGAGAGAAAGGCGAACATTCTTCTAGATATTGAGAATGAAGCTATAGTTTATTAGCAGATGCTCAACACATTCTGCATCCTTTTTACATATAATGCAGGAATTTGTCCCATACCAACCCTTTCTAATGAGATTATCCCATGTTTTTAGATAGTTTTGTAAAACTAACCACAAAAATCATTTCATTTTCAATGGGATTTTCCACTTCCACAAGGATTTATACCACCATTTTTTAACATTACTGAAACTATTATGAATTGTTGTTTGATAAGCAGATTTGGCAGTGATGTTTCCATTCATAGGGTTAGCATACCAAATAAGAGTATATTATTCCTCGAAAATTCTATAGCCAACAACATTAAATATTTGGATATAATATTCCCACTTAGTAGCATGATCATGTACCAGGCCCAAGTCTTTAGCAGAATACCAATAATAGTTATCTATGTTTAACCAAGTTGGATTTTTTATGTGAGCCAGTGTGAAATATCCAATCTCAGCCAGGTAGGTAGTGATTAATGGTGAAATATTGTAGTCCTCTTATAAGCCAATAACTGGATCAATACCCACTAAAACATTTATGCCATTTGCCTTCTTCAAAGTAATATGTTCAACAACCCAATGATAAGTCTTCATAAAACCTTTCCAAATTGGAGAAGAGTTTCTAGTGGTCTTTTTTGGCAATCTAATCCAGTCTGTAAGGTTCAATTTTGAATACTTTCCATGAAGAATAGAGGACCAGATAGAGTTCCCTAACAAACCACGCCAAAAAATATTTAATCTTAAAGCAATGTTGAACCAAGAAATATTTTTTATACCCCAGCCGCCCCAATAGTTTGGCATGGAGAGCTTGTCCCAACTTGCCATAATAATACTGTATTTTTTATTTCCACCTGTCCACAAGAAATTAAGATCAATCTTCTCAATTTGTTGATAATAGAATAAGCGATATGCAGGATTGAAAACCAATAGACAGGGATGCTAATAAGAACAACTTTGATAAGAGTAAGTCTTCCACCAATTGACAGTAGTCTGAAAGTCCAAATTTTTATTCTATTTTCAAATTTCTCCAAAATCCAAACCAATCTCGAACTCTATAATCCTTAGGTGTTAAGAAATAGACTAAGTATTTGAAACCATCCTAAAGATTAAAATTTTTAAAAGGAAGCATAGATGTAATACAATCCAGACTATCTTTTTCCAGATTGTGTTGAAAAAAACTATATTTTCTTAAACTTATAGACATTCTTGAGTCCTTGTAGAAAAGGTTGATGATATCATTTACACCCTTGAGATTCCCTTTATTCTTTTCCACTAAGATAAGCCTGCTTAGTCCTTCAATTGTAAGAAAAAAGAGGAGATGGGAAAGGGGACAACCTTCCCCGATTCCTCTCCCACTTTTGAGGAAGCCTATAGGAGCTCCATTCACCAAAACATCATACTAAGTAGAAATAACACAATCCATGATTCATTTTACAACCAAGTTGGGCATGCCAATTTGAATAATAATTAATCTAAGGAAACCCTAGTCAACTTTGTCAAATGCTTTTTCGATATCCATCTTCAATAACATATCTTTAAATTTTTTATGCTTAACAGAATGAATAGATTCATGGCCCGTTATCCCAATAGCATCTAAAATTTGTCTATCATGTAGGAAACCAAATTGTTCTAATGATAAACACCTTGAAAGAGCCGGTTTGATTGTAATGGAAATGATTTTTTAATAAGCTTGTAAACTAGGTTGCAAAGTAATACAGTCCTGAAATTTGTGAAAGTTTCGGGCTTGTTACATTTCAGAACCAAAGTAATGAAGCGTGAATTAAAAGCTCCTAAGACAAAACCTTCAGTTCTAAAAAATTCCAACATCGCAAATAAATATTCTCCCGTAATATAAAACAAAGTATAGAAAGAGATCAACGGTCCACCCATCAGGGCCCATACTTTTCTCTTTTTTGAAAAGTTTTAAAGCATTTTGAATTTCAAGCAGATTCACCTGCTCCCCATCTTTTCCTTTTATTTTGGATAAAAAAAAGGCAGGAAACAACATAATAGTTTTTAACCGGGCTTCAAGAGAACAAGATCCATAATTTTCATAGATCCCTTCAAATACTGGATAGAAGATTCCTTGAGTTGGATTTGACCTTTAACAACATTACCCTTAACATCCAATATTTCCCAGATGGAATTAGAATTTCTCCTAAGTGAAGCAAAGGAATGAAAAAACATGTTATTATTATCTCCCAACTTGATCCAAAGAGCTATTCTCTTTAATCTCTAGTCCTTATCTTTTTGTTTTAGGATCATATTTTTTTTCTTCTCCAGTTGTTTTGCTAACAAAATGTCCTCTCCTGAAATAGAGAAATCATATTTTTGAAATGGATGCTTTTGATCTGATCTTCAATGAAAGAGAATTATTCCCCACTTTGAGTTTTTTTATTCTTGATCCATTTGGTCACTGCCTCCTTTAGGTTTTTTAACTTGACAACAATATTTTCCATAGGGTTTAAAGCTTCATCAGAGATATGAATTGTCCAAAACTGTTTGATGTAATAACAAAAATCATCATTTTCTAACCAAGAGTTGTTGAACTTGAAAGGAAAATTATGGATATGAGTGTTTCCTTCAACTTGCAAAAATATAGGCCAGTGATCTAAAAACTTGTTCTTTTCCCAACCCAGGTTCTGTATCTTTGAAAACAATGTACCAAAGATGATTTAACCATAAATATGTCTAGTATTTTTAGGATACCTTCCATTTCACTCCTATTATTGTTCCAAGTAGGCTCTAAAAATTGAGGAGCAATATTAATAAGATCAAATCTTCCCATAAGATTTATGAAGAAATCTACCAACAAGTATGTTTTATCCTTTTACCCCCAAATTTTTGCAGGTGAGGTAGTAAAGTTTAGGTCTTATCCTATCATCAAAATATTATCAATATATAAAATACCAAAATATGAAAGTGTAATCTAGAAGCTTTCTCTATTTTTGTAAGGGGCATACAGATTAAGGAGAGTCGCATCCTTTTCCAAAAAACCCAGTTTTCCTTCTAACAAAAATCCCCAAATAGTTTTGTAAGGCTTTATTTGAACAACCCTAGGATTACAATAGGAAAGAAGACTTCCCAAGAGACCTATGTCATCGATAGAAGTTATTTCCTTGGTTGGAAGGATATTAGCCAAAGTTTCAATAGCTACAGAAGTTGGACACATCGTTTCTTACAGAAATATAATATCAGGGCTAGTATCTATTAGGATTATATAATCCTCCCTTTTCCATATATATATTCTATTTGATCATCTTGTTTAGCTTAGGGAGACATGATTACTGTACTGGAGTGCGGGAAACACATATAGAGGTCAAATGCCACTTACTGTATGTTCATGCAGTAGTTTAGGTGCCTCTGAGACCAATCCGTACAATATTAGGAGCCAATATGAGTGCCACCAGTAGCCTCGATCAGTTGGTTGTGGTAGGTAGTCAATTATGTTGAGTCAAAATTCAATTGCATTCAGTTAGATCACTCTTAGTTAGTCTAGCATCAATTTTACATGGTTGCATGGGGAAGTGGTGCCTTTTTCCACCTACCTCGTCAATTTAATTAGTTTAACCGATTGTCAAACTGATTTAGACATCAAGAGTTAGACTAGTGGCTCCCATGCAGTGATTTAGACACACCTAGTTAGCTATTCAGTCAGCTTTATTTAGTTATTCAGTTAAATTGAGCTGGTAGATTCGAATCCTATCCATGGAATTCGAATTATATTTATTGTATAATCTTTGTATTATTCAGGAATAATGAATATTGATATTGTAATTAACTGATCAATTTTGATCAGATTTGTCTGAAATTTGTATTGTTCAGTGTACATTGTTCTTGTTATTCCATTGCACAATTCACCTCTCAATTGCCCTCATTTTCCTATAGATCAATGGTTCAATAACTTAACATGGTATCAGAGCCTTGTTCATGCTAGCATTAAGTCTTTTCTGATCTCCATTGTACACCAGAAGCAGCTGAGTTTCCACATAAATATTGGAATGATAGCCCTAATCCCTCTAAATTATGTTCGTAAAAGTCTATCCAGGTGTAATGGACTCTAAGAAAGTGTACATGTTGAGGTGGAAAGGATTGAAATTGACATGATTGTGAATTGAATTTTGGTTTTGCAGTGTAATTTATAGGTATCTACGTAGCTTCTTGAGTAATTGAATGTTTCGGCATACAGAAAGATGGATTTTTCAGCTCTCGTACCTCGAATCCTTACACCCTTCAACTATTCTAATTGGAGGGAAAATATGCAGGTAGCCTTGCGCAAGCTTGGACTGTATAAGATGACAATGGGCAGAGAAACTAAACCCCAAAAGTATGTTGAGAAGAACAAATTTTTTAATCGGCTTTATGATGCCTTCGACTTCATGTGCACTCATATCTCCCAGGATCTTTTGTTCCATCTTGAGGGACTAAGGACTCTAAAGTAATCTTGGGAAAATATTGAATATTTGTTTGGAAAACAAAATGAGCTTCGAGGGAATATATTGGAGAATGAGCTCATTGCTTTATATCCTAGCAGTTTTGAATCTATTCAGCAATTCTTTACAAAATACAAGTCACTAGTACTGCAATGCAAACAATGTGTATTGGAGAGGAAAGATGAGCAACTTGTGTTGTCTATACTGAGAAATCTTGGATCTAAGTACTCAATCTTTGTCTCTACATTCCATTCTGGAAGAGCTTCCATCCCCAATTGGAATATGCCTTCTCTAGATGCTTTTGTTGAGTCCTTAATACAAGAGCAAGACAAATTGGTTCAAATGGGAGTGACTTGAACCTCCAAGAACCTACCACTCTTAGTGACAGACTCAAAAAATGTGCAAGCAAGAGGGAAGGACAAAGGGAAGGTGAATCAGCAATCTTCCGATGGAGCCTCAGGTTCCAAGAAATAGAAGAAATTCGAGAAGACTATATGTCCCTACTGTATGAGAGGCTTTCATCCAGAGAGCCAGTGCATGAAGAAGACCATCGACCAACTGTCAACACTCCTTGAACAGAAAAAGATTTCCCTTCCACAAGGAGAAAAGAAGTATGATGCTAGACAACTGACATAAGATCATGAGAGGTTCCATGCCTTGAAGGAAAGCCTAACTTAGTCTAAGGATTATTTGATAGATTCTGGAGCATCCAACCACATGGTTGCCTCCAGGGAATCCTTCACCACTCTAACTCTATCAGGAGGACCTAGAATTGACATGGGATATGACTCCCAAATCCCAGTTGTTGGGATAGGTTATATTAAAATCTAGCATGGTGAGTTCAAGAATGTTCTCTATGTTCACTCTCTTGCAACAAATTTGTGATAATATTTATCAGATGACCCATATTGGCTCTCCAAATCAAGTTGTATTTGATTCTAACTCAGTGGAGATCTCAGATATCTCAACTGGGAAGATTATAGTGAAGGTTGTTGCAAACCATGCCTCCAAGGCATATGATTTTTCACACTTTCTTCCATACTCAGCTCCAACACAATCTCAGCAGCCATTCGAAAGGGAAGGTAAAAATTCTCTTTCATCTCCATTTGCAGATAATGATATGTTGTCTAATATTTCAGTTTCAGAAGACGAGGAACAAGATCAGCATGATCTTGATATTGAGATTGTACCTGAATATGATCTAGATCTAGATCCAGCTCCTATTCGGAATCAGAATCCTAAATGGGATGAAAAGCTCATTGAAGCAGCTAGGAATGATGTTGGGGATCCAGATGATAGAAGAAAAACGAGGTCCCGGTATTAGAATGATTATGTTGCACTCTCTCACACATCTTCACTACCTACAAAGTGGTGCAACAAACTTCCAGGAAGATGTTACTTGATGATAACGAATGATCCACAATTTGGCCCACTAAAGAACAAAATGGATCATTCCATTCCTCCTCCAGCAAGAAGAGACAAAAGAAACATTCAACAAATCGAAAGAAGATGGAAAGGTTCACATGCACATTCCTAGGATGTTGATGTACAGAAGAACCATGATTCTATATGGCTACTCCACAGAGCTGCAAAACGCAGGAAATTTTTTACAAGTTATTTCCCAAAGAGAAAAAAATTCTCTTAAGTATAGCTTATTTTCTTGTTTCACTGCTTATTTTGACGGGGCGGTTTCCAATGAGGTTTTCGCCATTTCCCTTAGTTTATTAAGAAACCTTTTAATTCTTTTAGATTGTATGGGTGACTTTTGGCCTAGTTTCTAGGGCCCAAAGTTGTCCAAGTCAGGATTAAGGGGGGGTGTTAGGATTATATAATCCTCCCTTGTCCATATATAGTCTATTTGATCATCTTATCTAGCTTACGAAGATATTATTACTGTACTGGAGTGTGGGGAACACATATATAGGTTAACTACCACTTACCGTTAAATTATAGAACATTTATCTACAGGAAAATGAGAGCAATTGAGAGGTGAATTATGCAGTGGAATATCAAGAATAATGTACACTGAACAAGACAAATATGGGACAAATCTGATAAGAATTGATCAATAAATTACAACATTAATCTTCATTAATTCAACAATAATACAACAGTGTTACAATAAGGAGAATTCGAATCACGTGGATAAGATTCGAATCTACCAACTGAATAGCTAACTAGGAGTGTCTAAATCACTGCGTGGGAGCCATTAGTCTAACTCCTGATGTCTAAATCAGTCTGACAATCAATTAAACTTATGAGGTAGGTGGAAAAAGGTGTCACTTCCCCATGCAACCATGCAAAACTGGTGTTATATTAACTGAGAGTGATCTAACTGGAGACTAACTCAGCATAAATGCTTACCAACCATGACCAACTGATGGAGGCTGCTGGTGGAACTCAGAGTGGCTCCTATAATGTAGGGATTGGTCTCGAAGGAACCTAAACTCATGCATGAACATGAAATAAGTGGCAGTTAGCCTCTATATGTGTTCCCCATACTCTAGTATAGTAATAATTCCCCCCTAAAATAGGAAAAATGATCAAGTAGACTATATATGGACAAGGGAGGATTATATAATCCTAACACTTAATGCATGTTCATGCAGTAGTTTAGGTGCCTCTGAGACCAATCCCTACAATATAGAAGCCACTCTGACTGCCACTAGCAGCCTCCATTAGTTGGCTATGGTAGGTAGTCAGTTATGTTGAGTCAACCTTCAGTTACATTCAGTTAGATCAGTCTCAGTTAGTCTAGTGCCAGTTTTTCATGGCTACATGGGGAAGTGGTGCATTTTTCCACCTACCATATCAGTTTAACTAGTTTAACTAATTAGTGGATTGATATAGACATTAGGAGTTAGACTAGTGGCTCCCATTTAGTGATTTAGACACACCTAGTTAGCTATTTAGTCAGCTTTAGTTTGATATTCGCTCAACTTGAGCTGGTAGATTCAAATCCTATCCATGGCATTCCAATTCTATTTATTGTATAATTATTGTATTATTCAGGAATAATGAAGATAAAATTTGTAATTAACTGATCAAGTCTTATCATATTTGTCTTAAATTTGTCTTGTTTAGTGTACATTGTTCTTGTTATTCCACTGCACAATTCACCTCTCAATTTCTCTCATTTTCCTGTAGATCAATGATTCAATAATTTTCAAAGTATCCTTTATGAGCCTTACCCAAACCCCTCACATTCAAAGAAATAAAATTCATTATGTAAATAGAGAGAGGTATTTTTATGCTCTAAGAACCCTAAGAGAACCAGTAGAGTACACTTCTTCCAATCTTATAGATAATGGTTTATAACCCACCAGCTCGAAGTCTAATGGTTTAACTAGAGAGGAAGGTTTTTTCCTACAGATCGTGACATTTTGAAACTTACAAGAATTGAGAGAATTAATCTTTGAATTCAAGGAGGCATTTTTTTAGAACACTTCAAGTGGAGATTTTAAGGATTGAACGTCAAACAACCCATAACCCAGTTCCTTTATAAGTGCAAAATCTTCTTCAGTGGGGAAATGATTAATAGGGTTCACATGCGATTCTTTTCAACCATCATAGGGTAAGCCCTAGAAACCCTCTAAGCATTTGAAATAAACAAATGAGGGTCCAAATTGTTATCTTTCCTAAACCCCTGGTCCAAGGAGCTGTCTACAGGGGAAATAGTAGTAAAATCCTGACTCAAATTTCTTCTGGACAAACCCTCAACAAATTTTGGTTCCAATTGAGGAGTTATTTCCCCCCGAGAAGAAAGACAAATATTTAAATCTTTTTCCAAGATAAGTGTTTCTTGTGTTTAATCTCTGCAACTATATTTGCTTTTTTTATGAGTTATGAACATGAATGTTGTGTTGAAATGTATTTTCTTCCGTTGTAGATTACATTGCATTATGCATATGTGTATGTATGCTAGTTCAATGCATTTTTATTGTTTATGTTCATGGGGTTTATATCCCCTCTTAAATGATACTAGCAACCCGTAGGTCGTGTCCTCTCGGACGGGAGGGGATGCGACATTGTGGTATCAGAGCAGTGTTGCAGCCTTAGGCCTCAATGGGCCATGAAGAGTAGTTGAAGAGTAGTTGAGCACAGGCCAGCAAAAAAAATTTCAAATTTTTTCTAAGTGTTGGAGTGTTGGCTGTGTCGGCTGAGTTAGATAAATCGAGCCGATGAAGGTTGCAATGACCGTTTCGGCTACATTGGCCGAGTGGGGCCGAAGAAGAGAAGGATGAAAAAATTCCAAAAAATTTCTAAGTGTGGAAATTGACTGTCAGTTGAGTTAGTCAAAGTTGAGCCGATGCATGTCGGTGTGAAAGGATGATTTGATCCGATCCATGTCAGCGTGAAAGTGTTGAGTTGAGCTGATGGGAAGAGGAAGGAAAAGCAATTTTTTTCTGAAAATTTTCTAATTGTTGGGAAAATTGACAAAAATCGATGAACTTTGCTGATACGTCGACCGAGTCTCACTGACACACATTGGAAAACTTTGGAAGTTTCAGCCGATACGTGTTGGGTGGAAAGTCAAAAAAATTTTGACACGGGAAGGATCGACAGGTTTTTGCCGATCGAAAGAAAAGTCAAAATTTTTCTAACATGGAGGAAGGCTTGACAGGTTTTTGCCGATCGAAAGAAAAGTCAAAATTCTTTTGACACAGCGGAAGGTTCAACAAGTTTTTGTCGATCGGAAGAAATTTTGAAATTTTTCTGACATGTCGGAAGGAGAAGGGTAAGATTAGCCGACATGAAGCCACAAGGGGGAAAGCCACCTTGACCCCCGTCGTCCCCCTGAGATAGTCGTTGTTTGTGAAAAGAAAAGTCTATATGGGGACAAGTTGTCAATATAGGATTTTTCCAAATAAAGGTATGTGATTTATGGATTCTTGTTAATGTTATGCAACTAACAATTGTGTTATTAATACATTTTGCATAATCATAGTCACCTTCAAAGGAAACATTCCAGATAGTGCAGTTCAGTACAGTTGGTTTTTGGATCATCCATAAGAACCTACGACATGTATGATGATGCACAAAACCCCAATGAGTACAAGGAAGATGTAATGGGGGAAAGCATTTGTGTTGGAAATGCCGACATGGAGTCTAATGGGAAAATATTTCAAGATACTCCCCCATATTTTGCAGCCACCATGAGAAGCCTAAGGGTGGAGATGCAAAGTTACAGAGTAGATAATGAAATATTGGTTAAGGATAAGGAGGAGAAGAATCAGCTGAATCCAGCCATGCTGCAAAGTTTGACAGACATTCATAGGTAGATGAACTTGGAGACTGGACAGTAAGACCAAAAGGAAGTAAACGCACTACTAGAAGAAGAAAGACATCTCCTAGTGGGTCATCTGACTCTGAAGGATCCATTGGTGGTTCAATTTCTTCTTCTCACAAGAATAAGAGAAAGAGGCACTACCAGAACTGTTCACGTGATGAATTTAAGAAGGCAATGCCACCTATATTTAATGGTGAGGTAAAGAACGGTCAAGAAGCTGAGGATTGGCTTCTTGGGATGAGAAAATATTTCCAAGTCCAAGACTACTCTGGAAATATGAAGGCTAGGGTAGCCATCTTCAATTTGATTGGAAGAGCATCCATATGGTCGGAGCACTTCAGGAAAGTAAAGAAGATCAATGAAAGGAAGATTGTGTGGAAGCATTTCCACAAGTATTTCAAGAAGAAGTACCTCTTTGACAGGTACTATGATGATAATATCAAAGAGTTCCATGAGCTGATATTGGGACAACAGACCATGGAAGAGTATGAAAACAAGTTCTTATAGTTGTTAAGGTATGTCAGGTACATCAGGGATGACAACGTGAAAATACAACGTTTTCTAAGTGGATTGCCTCAGTATTACAAAGACAAAATTGAGTTTTATGAACCTAGAACTATGGAAGAAGCAATAAGGAAAGATAAGTATTGCTATGAGCAAAGAAAAGGAAAAAATGATTACCATAAGACATGGAAGGACAAAAAGAATGAGAAGTATGACCAAAGGAATAAAGTTTTCAAACCTTCTAACTTCAGGAATTAGCAGAAGCAACCATCCCAAGCTGAGAAGCAACCAACCAGAGTGGTGGAGAAAAGCCAAGAGATCCACAATAGAACAAAGAACCACTCCAATGTTGGAAATGTGGAGGACCCCACATGCACAGGAATTGTCCACTTGAGGATACAAATGCAAAGCCAACTTACAATATTTAAGAAGCAGAAATAGCGAGTCAAGTATCAAGGGTTATCCCTAGGATTTATGCAGTGCTAGAGGACCGCTAGGAAGATCACCAGTCAACTATGGTTGAAGTTACAGGTAATATTGCTAAGCAATCTGTTTCTATTTTAATTGACCTTGGATCTACTCATAGTTACATTACTCCTAGAGTAGTCAAGATTTGTGCTTTTAAGAAGTTAAAGCATAGTAAATCATGGTTAGTTCAGCTAGCCACTGGAACTAAGAGAAGGGTTATTGAAGTGGCAGAGAAATGTCCATTTGTCATGAATGGATTGGTCACTTATGTAGATCTGAATGTTCTACAACTTGGTTCTTATGACATTCTGATTGGAATGGATTGGTTAGAATCTCGCAGAGTAAAACTTGACTATTATAATAAGAATTTTGAATGCATGGATGAAGAAGGGAACACAAGAGTTATAAGAGGCATTCCAAAGGTGATTTCTATTAGGCATATTTCAACGATGCAGCTGAAGAAGTGTTGTAGGAAAGGTTGTCATTTGTATGCATCCCATGTTTTGGAGGAAGCAGAGAATGATACTCCTAGGTTGGAGGACTATCAGGTGTTGCAGGAATTCAGGGATGTTTTTACTGATGAGATCCCAGGGCTTCCTCCAAAGAGGGACATTTATTTCACAATTTAACTTGTTCCAGGAGCATCACCAATGTCCAAGACACCCTACAGGATGAGTACACCATAAATTCTAGAGTTGAAGATGCAACTACAAGAGTTGTTGGAGAAGAAGTATATTAGGCTGAGTGTGTCTCCTTTGGGAGCACCAGTTCTATTTGTAAAGAAGAAATATGGTACACTCAGGTTGTGTATTGACTATAGATAGTTGAACAAATTCACTGTGAAGAATAAATACCCATTTCCTAGGATTGATGACCTCTTTGATCAAATGATAGGAGAAAAGGTATTTTCCAAGATTGAATTGACGTCTAGTTACCATTAGGTCAGAATCAAGGATAAAGACATTCATAAGACAACCTTCAGAATGAGGTATGGACATTATGAGTTTGTAGTGGTACCATTTGGTCTCACAAATGCACCAACTACATTTATGTTCCTTATGAATAGTGTCTTCAGCAAGTATTTGCACAAGTTTTTTCTTGTTTTCCTTGATGACATTCTCATTTATTATAAGAATGAGGAAGAGCATGAAGAAAATCCGAGATTGACATTGCAATTGCTCATGGAGCATAAGATGTATGCAAAGTTGAGCAAGTGTGACTTATATAAAGATAGGATTCATTATTTGGGTCACATTATCTCAGATGAGGGCATATCTGTAGACCCTGAGAAGATTGAGGCCATTATGAATTGGCATACTCCAAGAAATGTGACTGATGTAAGATATTTTATGGGAATTGTAGGATACTACAGGAGATTCATTGAAGGATTCTCCAAGGTTGCACATCCAGTCACTTATTTGCAAAAGAAGGGAATAAAGTTTGAATGGACACCGAGGTGTGAAAAAAGCTTCCAACAGTTGAAGAATCTTCTCACAAGTGCACCAGTCTTGAAGATTGCAAACCCGAAAAAATATTTTGTGGTGTGTACTGATGCATGCGGCCAAGGGATTGAAGGAGTCATTATGCAAGACAACCATGTGATCTGTTATGAGTCAAGAAAGTTGAAGGAGCATGAGAAGAACTATGCCACTCATGATCTAGAACTTGCAGCCGTAGTATATGCTCTCAAGATGTGGAGGCATTACTTGATGGGTAGAAGATTTGAGCTAAGGACAGACCATTGTGGTCTGAAGTATTTGTTTGATCAGCCCACATTAAATTCTAGGAAAGCAAGATGGTTGGAGTTTTTATGCGAGTTTGATTTTGAAATAAAACACATAAAAGGAAAAGAGAATAACGGTAGTTGATGCACTCAGCAGGAAGGTGCAGGAAATGCATGTGGCATCTCTTGGTATTTTCCAATCATACTTGAGACAGTAGATTGTTAATCATTCTGCTAAAGATGAATTGTATGTGCAGGTAAAGGACAAGTTGCAGCAGTAAAGCCTTGAAAAGAAGTATGAGAGATATAAATTGGAAGAAGTTGGGATTCTTACCTATAAGAATAGGATCTATATTCCAAATGTAGCAAACTTCAAGAGAGTTGTTATGGATGAAATCCATCAAGCTCCATATTCTGGTCACCCAGTATACCAGAAGACAATTTCTACAACTAGAAAGTAGTATTTTTGGCCAGGGAAAAAAGGGCATGGATGAATATATTTCAAGGTGCATGAGATGTCAACAGGTGAAGGTTGAGCATCAACACCCAACATGTTTGTTGCATCCTTTTCCAGTTCCAAAATGGAAATGGGAAGTTGTTTCCATGGATTTTATTACAGGATTTCCAATGACTCGGAGACAACATGATTCCATCATGGTTGTGGTGGACAATTTGACAAAGGTAGCACATTTCATACCGGTTAAGTCCACACATAAGACTAATGATATTGCAAAAATATTCATGAAGGATATTTTCAAATTGCATGGATTGCCTAAGGCCAGAGTCTCTGACAGAGATGCCAAGTTCACTTCCAATTTTTGGAATGGTTTGTTTGCAGACTTGGGTACAAAGTTGAACTTCAGCACTGCCTACCATCCTCATACTGATGGAAAGATAAAGAGAGTGAATCAGGTTCTTGAATACATGCTTCGCATGTATATGATGGACAAACCAACCAAGTGGGAGGATTATTTGCACTTGGTAGAATTTGCATATAACAATGGACATCAAGCATCCTTAGGGATGAGTCTATATGAAGCTTTGTATGGAAGAAGGTGTAGGACACTAATGACTTGGGATAATGCAGTGAACATGATTGTACTTGGTCCAGAATCGCTCAAGTAAATGGAGCAAGAGGTTGTGAAGATCAAGCAGAATCTGAAAGCAGCCCAGGACAGACATAAAATCTATGCTGATAGGCATAGAGTGCACAGAGAATTCAATGTTGGGGATCATGTTTACCTCTGAGTGAGGGAAAGGAAGAGTTCCTTGAAGCTTGGAAGTTGTGCTAAGATGTCACCTAGATACGGTGGGCCATATGAAGTGCTTAAAAGAATAAGGCCAGTTGCATATAGAGTTGCATTGTCTGCTAGCACTAGAGCTCATAATGTTCTTCATGTTTATTTTCTTAAGAAATATGTACAGGATCCTAACCATGTGATAAATTGGGATGTGATTCAGGTTGAACCCGAGGGAGATTTCCAAATCGAGCCAATGTGCATCCTCTACGGGAAGGTCACAATGCTCTAGAATCGATCGATAGGACAGGTAAAGGTGCAATGGGAGCACTATGATCCTAAAGAGATTGCGTGGGAGATGGAGGATGCCATGCGATTGGTACATCCATTTTTGTTCAATTCTACGGAGCATTGAGGGCGGTGCCAGTGTAGCATTTTTGTCCCATTTTGTAAAGCACTGAGGAATGTGCTGTTGCAAGGGGGAGGGGAATGTAACACCCCGGTTTCGACCCTATTTTCATTAAAATATATATGATGTAAATATTGTATTTAATCATGGTGTGGAGTTAAAGGCCAAGGCCCTGCCATCGATTTAGTGGTTAATGTTTTGGAAATTAAAATTGATGCCGGTGGTATTTTGTAATAGCCCGACACATTATAATTTGGACATCATGTACATATGCAATTTAATTAAAATACCCACAACTAGATATGTCAATGCAACATTAAAGAGATGGGGGCATGATTTCCTAAGCTTAGGGGGGGATTCAAACCTTTGAGTCAATGGGGAAAATCCAAATGTCAAAGGGAGAACCCATCAAACTGTCAACCACCCATTTTTTCTTTTGTGCCCAGTCATTTATTTCTGCTAGAAATTGGTTGAGGTAGTTATTGCATGGGGATGGGAAGAGTATGGGAGCCAAATTCGAATTGGGAAAACCACCCATTTTGGAAGATTGTGTTTTGACTTCTCAGGTAAGTAAAAACCCAAAAACGTATGCCCATTCAATTATGCATTCATGTTTTTCATTTTCCTCACCATTCTCCTTCACGTTGGGCTCTCTCAGGCAGCTGGAGCTTCCTATGTGTTTTCATTCATGTTTTTTGTTGTTTTCCTCATTTTCTCCATGGTTGGGAGGTCATATTTGTAATGCCCAGTGGTTGGGTTGTCTTCCTCACGAATTGCTTCCATTTTCCTCATTTTCCATGCCCAAGAAATTCGTTTTTGTGTTGCTGAGTGAATGGCCAGCAAGGATTCGCGATTTTGAGGTTTAAAGTAGTCATTTTTTCCCATGAAATTCCCAGAATTGTTTATGAGTTCAAATTGCTCACCCATGGGTCGATTTCCCCATTTTACCAATCTGTTTTTGGATGCAAAACATTTTTTTCTCAAACCCAAAATTTGCATCTTGTTGTTAGTGCACCCTGTGTTTTGGTCTGAACCGGTTTGAAGTGGAAGAGGGAATAATTAGCTTGATAAACCTAGTGTAGAAAGGAACCACATAGAGAGATCAAGTGGGGCTGGTTATTCTTTCTTGCACACCTTGAAGAGCACTAAAAGGGAAGGCATAGCCTGAGGGACTGTGTAGTAGAGAAGGGGATGTTTCCTTATGTTGGGTGTGTAGGTGTTGGAAAAGCTAAGCTAGATCTTGTTTAGGTGTCCATGGCTCTATGGTTGAGCTCACTAGCTTAGCAATTCAACCTTCCACCTCCTTGGCAGCCTGATAAACCCAAATATGGTTTTGGCTTGGATGAATTTTGATATGTCTTTACTTATGTGTGAGCCTTCTATTGTTCCCTTATTCCTTGTGGGAATCATACCCAGCTCAGGGGTGGCAATGGTGCTGAGAGATTGATGAGAACACTGGACTATGGTTGGGTGGAATGTTGCAGCGACATAGTTGGTTGTGGGACAAGCTCCTTCTCAAGATAAGTGTTTCTTGTGTTTAATCTCTGCAACTGTATTTGCTTGTTTTATGAGTTATGAACATGAATGTTGCATTGAAATGTATTTGCTTTTGCTGTAGATTACATTGCATTATGCATATGTGTATGTATGCTAGTTCAATGCATTTTTATTGTTTATGTTCATGGGGCTTAGATCCTTGCTTAAATGATAGTAGCAGCCCGCAGGTCACGTCCTCTCATAAGGGAGCACATCAAAATTTGAGCCCAAAATCTGATGGATGCCATTTCTGAACTTTGACAGACACGTGTCTGTTATTCGACAACAACATTTATTTTTTCGTCGGTGGGAATTCATCGGATATTCGACCCCCTGTCGAATCTCGTCGACTTTTCAAAAAATTATGAAGCTAATATGGCGAAGTCTTTCACCACTAAGTCGTCGAATTTTAGATTCCTATGTTGTCGGATTTCTGACTTTTCCTTTACGAAAATGAGCCACTTCCGTTGTAGAATTTCTGACCTTTCCCTGTCGAATTTGAGACGACTTAGTTTTCGGATTTCTGAATTTTCCTTGTTGAAGTTGGGACACCTCTATTGTCGAAGGTTTCGAAGGTGGGACACCTCCGTTGTCAAATTTTCGACCTTTCGCCGTAAAATGTGAGAGCGCCAGTGGTCGAATGATGATGGTGATGAAGATGATGATGATGAACATGATGATGATGATGATGATGATGTCGACATTGATGAAGATGATCACGATCATGATGACGACATGATGACTATGATGATGATGATGAAGATGATGATGATGAATATGAATATGATGATGAAGACGATGATGATGATGATGATGATGATGATGATGATGTTGATGATGATGACAACAATGAAGATGATGACATTGATGGTGATGACAATGATGATGAAGATGTCAACGATCATGATGAAGATGTTGACGATAATGATGATGATGATGATGAAGATGATGATGATGAACACGATGATGATGACAATGATGATGATGATGATGATGATGATGAAGATGAAGATGATGATGTTGATGATGATGATGTTGATGATGTTGACGATGATGAATATTATTTTAACCTCGTATATTTTCCTATCTATAAATACATGATCTCATTAATGTTAGTAACTATTTTTTTTAAATAAGATAAAATAATAGGTCTAATTAAATATTTACCTTTCAATAGATTTCATCATCTTATTCATCCAAGTCATCATCTGTATCATCAGATCCAAAGTCAACATTGTAAGGATTGGCCATATCATCATCGTCATCTAAGTCAGTTACGTTCATCATGTCATCGTCAATATAATCTTCATGGGAATTGTCTGCTACATCATCTGATTCAACTAATTCTTGGACATCTTCTGCTAGATCATCATGATCATCTGACTCATCATGTTGATCATTCTCTTCATCATCGTCTTCTTCTTTTAGAGTACCCTCTTCATTACCTTCATCTAGGTTATACTTTACCGACCTTCCCCTTGGATCGTGTCTCACAACAAATGACTAGCCTGCTTTACCTGGAACCTCTGAGTAAAATACCTATTCTCATTGGCTTGGAAGAACATAGGGCTCTGTTCCTGGCTCAAACAACCTTGTATTTACCATGGTAAATCCATTATCATGTTCAATAATAGTTCTATCGGGATCATGTTGATTCAATAGTAACCTGTACCATTTGACAACGAACGAAACTACCTTGAAGGATTTAAAGTCATGATGTAGAATATCTTCCAAATACCCATAGTATCAATTTTCTGAGAGTTATGGATGTATGTCACTTCTAGATGAAACATTAGTCACCTCAAAGACTACATATATCCCACAATATGATGTTTTCTTTGTTTCATCCAATTTTTTGATTCGATATCTACAATAATTGCAGAACATAGCCTTATGGTGTTTTAACTACAACAAGAAATACACGAAAAGATTACATAATGATTTAATATTTATGATTATGTAGAAATACATGGAAAAGAACAACATGTACATCAAAATATAATTTTCAAAATAACATATTTAGAGTGATTGATTAATATGCTTTCCTGCTTATGTTTTAAACCATATGGTAAATCAATTTCCCTTCCTGTAAGATTTGTATCTCCATTGCGATGTGCTGCTTTTACCAATGAAGCCACACCTTCCCATGATATTCCATGACCTGATTGTTCGCATCGTTCAATCCATACCTTCATCTAGTCAATATTGTTTGCGATGTGTAAATGAATTGCATCCCACTCTCGACCAACTACATGATGACAAGACATATTTAAATTTTTTGAACAAAGTATATGCTCTTAACTGATGCAATAAATTTAATATTCAATTAGAATATGTACAATATAATTAACATCCACTAGCTAATAATTTTACCTTTCACCTTCCTCGATCTACCATTCCCCTTCAGGTACTCCCCTTCCAAATAGTTATTGGAGTCTGGATCACAAATGCGACGTAAATTGAGCTTTGACACTAACTTAGGAAGATATTCACTAACATACAACATGTTTTGGTATACCATATATCCTTCCATCATAGAACCCTCAACACATGTTTGTTGCCTCACCGAACCCTTCATAAATTTCAAGTGCCTCTCAACCATCCACATGGACCTTGAGTGCACAGGTCCACACAATTCAATCTCCTCGACTTGGTGTATGAGGTAGTGTTCATGTGCATTGAAAAATGTCGAAGGTAGATGCTTATGCATTTCACACATGAGACGAGGAATTTCTCTCCTTCAATACTTTATATCTTATTTATGAATTTCTTTAGATGTCAACCATATACAAGTGACTCAAACCAATAACAATAATTAACCAAAAAAAACATTAAATTACATAACATGAATTAGTGCACAAAAAATGAATATAAATTATACGAAGAATTAAAGAAACACTAAGCACAAGCAACTAATCGCTAGTTACCTCATGTATTTCCAAATATTATATATAACGTGTTAGACATTGTCGTCTAAGTTGTCCGGGAGAGAGAGAGGTATAACATACTGTATCAATATACAAATCATGTCATTTTTTAAACTAAGAGTATACAAACAAGAAAACAAATTTATGCAATAAAATTTAAAAAAAATTATATGGACATAACAATAATAATTACCTTAATGAAGATGTGCCAATCATGCATTTTGACCCCCGCAAAATCACCCTTTTTGGTTATGATATTCTTCAAGTTCGCATAAAATCCAATGGGAAATTTAATTTTCCGCATTGCTTCTTTAGCAACATTACTTTTATGCTCCATAAACATCCATGGAACTGAGTTTATATTAATTTGGTCTCCATTGCTATGAAATTGAATGATGTCTTTCATTGCATGGTTGCATTCTTGAATGTCTTTGCAAACTTTCACAATTTTATCTTTCTCGCTCCTTAGCTTTAGTAGTCGCCATAATGTTTCACTCACATTATTTCCAATATGCATTGTATCAAACAAATGAGCAATTTGTAGGTGCTCATAGTAGGCAAACCTGCTGAATTGTATAGGATAAATTTTCATTCCTCATGGAAGCCCATTAATTCCTTCATGATCACGAAGGACATCATGAATATTAGTTTATAAATAAATTACAGAAATAAATTATGGCCACTACAGAAAATAACTCACAATAAAAATTAAAATACATAACAATTCATATACGATAATCCATACATACCAGCTTGACGATTTCTATTGTATTGCATCTTCCAAAGGTGAGGTGTCATTCTCCGTGGTTTTAATGCACTCTCTTGCTTCCCATTGAAAATATTTTTTTCAGTTGTTCTATACTTGTGATTCTTAGAGAGAAAATGCCTATACTCATGAAACACCTCCTTTCTTAAACTTTTTGAGTGACGAGATTTGATCTTAGGACCACAAAATGGACATGCAAATTTACCCTTTGTCTGAAGACCTACAATATATAGATATGTAATATCTATGTCAATTATAATTATATATAAACTATATTAACTACTTGATATAATTAAATGCAATTAAAGTGGAACTTAAAAAAACAAACCACAAAATTGGGTTAACCCTGGGGCATCGTGTATTGTCCATACAATCATTGCATGGAATTGAAATTGCCTTTGTTGTATTGGTCTAGATGCGTCATACATGGTGATGCCATTCCATAAATTTAGTAGCTCGTCTATAAGAGGTTCGATATATACATTCATATTTTTGACTTGGTACTTACCTGATTGATTTGAAGTACATATAAAATATATAATTATGGGAACCATTCAAATATATAAACTATGCACAAGAGAAAAATAAAAAATATATATATGAGATTAGGAAACATAATACGAAAAATGAGATGCCAACTACATTAGAAATAAAACAGTTATAGACACAAAATACCTGGAATAATCATTGACAACATTATGTGATCCCTCTTTATTGACAACCAGGGAGGAATGTTATTGTTGATAACAAAAATAGGCCACACAGTGCAAATGGATTTCATTTGTGCAAATGGATTAACACCATATGGTTCCAAAGAAATCCTAAGATTACGGGGTTCTTCTTTAAAGTGAGGTCACTTTTCCTCCATATCTCTAAATGCAAAGCCATCTGCAGGAATTCGAATAACATCATCTTGACTTATGTTCCTGGAATGGTAATCCATAAATTGTGCTATGTTTTTGCACTTGAACAGTCGTTACAAATGTGGAATGATGGGAATATAATGAAGAACCTTGTGAGGCACCTTTTTTGTTACTTGATCTGTTCGATAATTACTTATATGACATTTTGGACATTTTGTTGCAAATTCATGCTGATTATAGTATATAACATGGTCATCGAGGCATGCATGAATTGCTTCATAATGCATTCCAATCTCTTTCATGATGGAAGATAAATCTCGATATGTGCGAGGTAAAATATTTGATGGTGGTAACAAAAATTCAGCTATCAAGCTACTTCAAATAAAAATAAAAATAGAGTTAATATAATATATAAATAATATTAAAGAAACACACTTCATCCATATTAATTTGAATTATGAATTAACAATACAATTATTAGAGGAATAAAGATAAACTTTATCATGATCGTATATATGTGTTGGATTATTTTACATACCTTAGCATCCATTTGATTGATATGTTTGAAAGACCATTCATGACCTTCAAGTTCATTATCAACAATATAGCAGAGAGAAGATTTGTTTTGGAGCCTTCATACAGGGGTTTGTATGCCTTATCGAGAAGAGGTATATCGTGAACATCATCAAAGTCATCAATATTTTCATTACCATCGTCATTGTCATCATCCATTCTAACATTAATTGAATCATGGATCAATGTATTTGTACCATCATCTTCAACTACTTTATTAGTATGATCATCTTCTTCAATATGATCAATCACTTGTTCTCCATTAAACATAGACGCCCCATGATCCTCCGGTACTTGTTCTAAAAGAACTTCCTCTAGACGATATGTCGTAGGGTGTATTTCCTTTATAAATACATGAATACATCAATAGTTAATAGTTAATATAGGAAATATTAAAACAATACATACATTTAGCAAAGCAAAAAATAAAATAAAAAAATTATAATGCTAAACCTACAAATGGATGATATTCATTCCCCCCCCTAAGCGTGTCCATGTTCCCTACCATGTTTTGTGGCTGTTGCGATCAATATTCTTCTCCTCTTAAATCCCCTGCATTGACTACATGGACAATAAAATTTCCCATCACCCCTTCGTTTCGCTGCATCCCATAGTCTAGCAAGCAATTGTCGATTTTCTTCGTTTGGATCACGAATATTGCTATTTGACATTTTGTCACAAACTTCATGAATGAATACTATTGACCATCTTAAAAATTCAAGTTCCACACATCACAATTTTCTTAAACGGTGGTTTGTCGAAGAATAAAAAATTTCTATCTATCAAAGAAAAAGAAAATTCCCAAACCGACTGATGAAGAATAAAACAATTCCTCAAACCATCCATTGAGGAATGAATAATTTCTGCAAACCGTCCGTCGAGGAATGCATAATTTCCGCAAACCGTCCGTTGCTTCTATAGCAAACATGTCAAAATGTTTAAAAATGTTTATATTTATAATTTCATAGTCATCGAATATCCAACGATATGAACCTAGTTACCGTTGGAAATATGCCTTTGTACAGTTCGAAAAAATAACATGTGCTCGTCGAACTTTCGACGCACATTCCTTCACATCTAGTAGCACATCCGACGACATTTCTATCACATGTCATTGCTAATACGATGAACTAATGTCGCTTAACCGACAATAAAGCCCGCCGAAAAAACTATGAGGCGGAAAGTCGAAAATTCGACGATGTTGCAAGACGACAAAAAAAAATCGATAGGTACAGTACTTTTCATCATTGCAATCCGAAAAAAACATACTTTACGTCGGATGTCGTCAGATTATGTCGTCGGATTTTGGGCTCAAATCCTCTTGTGTGGATGAGACAAAAATCGAGGAGCACTTTTCCTGTGTCAAGCATCCTGGCTGAAATCTTTCGCAATACAACTGCTTCTACTTCTGAGAGTCTTCGCATGAATAATCTAAAAGCAGAGTGGCTTCACAATCTTATGTCGAAAATGGTTGTGACCCCTACAATGGGAAGGGACAAGATCCTTTCACATGACACATATTTTTACATTAATAGCATCAGAAAGGAATATGATAGTAATCGAGTTTCTGTCGAAAATATTTTCACCCCAAACTATTTCTAACTCAATCGGAAGCCCACCAATGATGTTAAAATCCACTATAACCCTCACCACCATTTTGTTGGTGCCATGAAGTAAGTTTTTATCCACTTTGATAAATTTCCCAACCGAATTTGTGAGTCCTTCAAACACATTTTTCGTCCATAGCTCTAGAGGGAACCTTGGAATCAACATCCACAGATGTCTACGGGTCTGTTTTTCTCTAGCAGGGTCAAAATGTAAATGCCATCGTTTTAGCAGGAATGAACCTTCATTATAAATCCAAACCTTTTCTAGAATGCTATCGATCTTATCTTTATTCATAAAAATGAAAATAATCCAGTCGTTGATTAACAGATTCATTCTTGGAGCATAACCTACGACCGACACCCAAAAATGATTAACCTAGTCCAACAAATCATTGCGAACCAATTTTGTAAACTCCACTCTTCCAGCCAGCACCCTCTGAGAAAGCATTTCAACTCTGTCAATATTAACATCCACCCCCAATTCAAATCTCGCCAAGCCCTCTTTTGCTTTGTATTTAATTAATATCATGCACATCTCGGCTCGAAATCCTTACAGCCTTGGATTTCTGCCATCTATGTGCTTCTCTAAAACCAAACCCTTTGAAATCTCTGAACGATTGGTTGTTCAACCACCGAAGGATGCAAAGGATGAGCGTTTTTGTGTAAATCCAGCGGATCCATTGCATTAACTAACTAAACCTATCAAAAAGTTAACTCCACGAGGCAAGTACGACCTCTTGCCACACAAACAATTGTTGTCACATCAACTTAAACTCTCAAGCTTTTCCATGTGACCAAGGGTAAAGACAACCTAATAAGAGTATTTTAGCCCTAGTTATCCCTACGGAGAAGGACTAAAACTACAACAATAACTCTAGAGGAGCATAAAGGAAGAGTTTGACATGAAAGAAAGAAACCCCTACATTTTCAGCATGACATAAACTGTGGCAAATCCAAAATTGATTCCCACTTTTTTCTCTTGATGGTACTAGGTTAACCGAACCGATTAGCTTGACTCCAAGTTGCTATACCAACGCGTTAGCCGTCAATAAGGGTTTCAGAACCTAGTTCCCTCAAACCCTAACCATTGCCGCCAATCTCCCCCCCTTCATCCAACTCCTTCAGAACAATACTATTCAAAAAATGAAAACAACCTTTGCCATTCAATATACTCTCAAACTTTAAAATTTTGAAAAAAATCACTTTAAAATATATATATATTTTATATAAAAATTAACTAAACACAATTTTTTTTTAAACACTTCTTAAAACACCACCACCACCACCACCACCACTTTGCCGCCTTGCATAGTATTAAAACTTAATATAATTAAGATATAAAAACACCTTCAACATAACTAAAATAAACTAAATATAATATAATGAACATATATTACAAATATTTATTAAAAAACACTTCGGAGATAAAAGTAAAAGATCTAGAGAATGACTCTCTAAGCGTTTCCCTGAGTGGAAACATTGCCTTTAGTACAAGTACCTTTCTATGTTCAATTCACTCGATAGAGATGGATGAGTATGCTTTTGTCATTTTCTTTCGGATGCCTTTTGTTTGTTTGCCCAAAAAGTTCGAAAATTACGAAATACGAATAGTTTGTGGGTAAGAGTTTTGTAGATTATTGGTTTATGTGGACTTACTTTAGGTAGTAAGTATTTTTAACCTCAAGATCTTTTCCATTCACAAGTTGAGACCTTATGCGGAGAGAATAACCCCCATGATGTTGATGGAGCTGTTAAGGTAGTTATATAGGGAGATAAGAGTAGAAGATAATTTAAACATTAATTTTTTTAATGAGAAGTTTTGCAAATATTAATGATAATTATTTTTTAAATTTAATATTTATGTTTTTTTACATTTTAAAATATAAATGTGTTAAATAGATTGCATAATAAAATAGAAAAAGACATAAATAACTTTATAATTATAGAAAATTATAAATAATATATTAAATTACAATAATTATGATTTGATTTTAAAAATTAAATATCTTTATATATATAATTGTTCATAACAATATTTGAAAATATTAAAAAAAAAATCTTTGTACTATGATCCAAATAAATTGGAATCCTTAAATATATATAATAAAATGATTTTTTTTCATATTTGAAAATAAGAAATTTAAAAGAAAATTATATGTTTAAATTTGTAAGAAAAGTTTATAAATACATAATATATATTGTTTTACTTTGAGTTTCTTATATTAAATAATTAGATTACTAATAACCTATTCTTTCCTAGGTTTACACCCCTTTGTACATGCTAAAATGCATGCATTCACACTTGAGAACAAGGGATGAGATATGCACACTTTCACAATTGGGCGGGAGATGTGTATAAATGCATACATTATACACCATATGTACGTGGGATATATGGGCACAAATACACACATTCAATTTGGCATACAAGACTTTAAAAAATGCACACCTGCACACTAGGAAGGTTACAAAAATGCACATATTCACCCTCAGAAGGTGAGACTTACAAAAATGTACATCCATTTTAGGAAGGTGGAGACCAAAAAAAATGCAGTCCCCCTTGACAAGGTGGGTGACGGGGAGATGAAATAAGCAAAAATGAAAACTTTCGTTTACTCACCACCAATATTCCCCATGGGTGGTCACACTTTGGGTCTAGATGTGGATTTGTATAAGATAAATGACGGTATAAATGTATATAAGAGGGGCAAATACGATTATTTTGAATGTATTTTAGAGCTTAAGAAATTATAAATATATATTATTAATAAAATATTAAAAGTAATTATATTAAAATAAATAAAATTTAGATTTATTTTAATTAAAGTTATATTAAATTGTGAGAGATATTATGTTTTCCGAAATTTAAATTTTCTTGATATAAAAATAAAGTTTGGAATTTAAAAATAAAACTTTGTTAGATAGATATATAATTAGAATTTTTTATTTTTTGAAGTCATGATATTCTTTATAACATGTGATTTCATATCAAGCTAATTGTCAATAAACCACAAAATATAATTAAGATTAATTTGTACTATGAATTAAAAAATAAAAATAATAGATTTAGAAAAAAATAAAGATAGGTTAGAAAATAAAAGGTTGAAACACAGTAAGAATCTGAATAGGCCATCCGAGTCTCATTGATTTTATTAACGTATAGTGGATGTACAGAAAGTGGAAAGCGGGAGGGAATGGATGGATGGTCGGTCACTTCAACTCGTGAGTCGTGACACAATCCAAAATAAGCATAATTCATTCTTATGGAAATTCGTCAAGATATTGTGTACGGCAAATTCCCACAAATAGACCGCATTATGTAACCAGCGACTGCCAGGAATTCCAGGCTGCCTGCCTGCCTGCGGCCTGCTCGCTCCTCCTTCCCATCTATTATTTATGCGAAAGACTGCCACTGGGCTCCAGCTTGTACCCGAATGTTGCTGAAATGCAATGCGGCGTTGGAGACCGTAGAGCATGTATGTATGTAGGTATGGGAGGGACCGTAGATCAATGGCATCATGAGTATGGCAATGAATGGCCATGACCATGATGGCTGAGTGAAGAAGAAGAGGAGAAAGAATCTGCAGATGGAGTATGGAGTGGGGTGGGGTATAAATTATAAATATAATATAGAGAGAGAGAGAGATGACGTATGATATTGGAGCGCAAACGGCGGCCGTAAGTAAGGAATGGTTGGACTTGGGTGGAGCCTGGAGGAGGTCATGGCGCAGAGTGACATCAGGAAGAGAAAGTAGGACGTCACTTTACTGTTTAAATAAGGAATTTGATGGCAGGAGGTATTTACCATCGCTTTATCACCAGATACGACAATTCGTGATAAACGTGGGGGTGTCGGCTGAGTTCTCGCTAGGTGCTGGAGAGAATTCAGTGTTATTCCGGCACATGCCCACCTTCCATTGGAGCTTATTAATATACCCTTACTTTTCAACCCTAGTAACTTGTTAAATTTAATTTTGTCTCGGAGGGCCATTACACAGCGACATTGTAAATGCGGTTAAGTGGCATTATCGATCTCATTTGCGGCCTCGTGTGAAGGTGTTTAAGGCGGCTACAAAAACTTAATTGTCGGATCCACACATATGTCCACCCGTGGTGGCCCAACCTCACCCTCTCACAGTCCAGACTTTGAAAGATACGGCGATTGACCATCTCAGTAGATCCTATATTCGGCTAACTGTTGTGTCATGTTATGTAATGAAGAGAATATTGGGATTAGGACGGATGATTGATTCAGCAGCAGCAGCAGCACAAGGAGAGGAGGTCCATTTCAATTTCATTAATGCAGGAGCTGCTGGGACCGTTCGTTCCAGGCCGAATATGCCTTCTTGGCCCTTGGCCCTGGCCCTGCCTCTGCCTCTGCCCCTGCCCCTGCCCCTTTCTTTCCTTCTTCAGCAGCAGCTTAATCTAAGCCTCTTTCCAAGTTTTTATAAGTGAGTGTACTTACTTATTGGTTTCTGATGCAATCAAATCAAATGTGGTATTGCCTACGCATAAATGAGCTTTTCGATTCCCCTCGTTGCCATATTTGTATTGGAGAAGCGAATCGGATCTTTGCCGTTGATCTTGATATAAGAGCTTGAGTTTTACAATTGTTGTCTCTATGGATTTTATAGGGCCAAATCATCTCTGTTATATTTGCCCACCGTCTTGATGCCATTAACCCCTCCCTGTTATATTTATGTTTCGCAGTCGAAGAAGAAGAACAAGTGTTGATTCAAGATCGCACTAGTAGCTGCAGGTACTGGTGAATTTAGAGAAGTAGTAGCTGCTAGAAAATATGAAGGGCAATACCGGGCAAGGAGATGAACTAGGCCATGGAATTAGCAGGTTTCAGCTGGGCGATGATTCACGCAAACGGCCGTTGTCACCTTGTCATGTGGATTTGGAGACAGCTAACTCTTATAAGCGCGTGCAGACTGAAAAACTAGCAAATGCAAATGCAAATGCAAGAAGGAGTCTGAGCACTGATAGCGGAGTAAGCGAGAACGGAGGAGGAAGGAATGAAGGTTTAGCAGTTAGACAATATGTACGTTCAAAAATGCCTCGCCTCAGATGGACTCCGGATCTACACCTCTGCTTTGTTCATGCTGTTGAACGGCTGGGAGGGCAAGATAGTGAGTATTCTTTATCAATTCCAGAGCCGAAATATCATTTTTCAAGAAATACAACCTCTTTTTAATTGTTAGGTCTATAATGTATAGAGTCCAGTGTCCATGGGGTTTTGGATTTGCATGATCTAGTTAGTAGGAAGGGTGGGTATCATGTCTTTATAGGTGGTATAATGGTAGACAAAAATTGAAACCTAAAGTGTGTCATGATTCAATGATTTTCCACTCGAAACCGTGCAGGAGCAACACCTAAACTAGTGCTACAGCTTATGGATGTTAAAGGCCTCACTATTGCTCATGTCAAAAGCCACCTACAGGTACTTATTGACTAACCAATAATGATTTATTATCTATGGTCTTAAAAGTGTGACAGGATTTGTGAATGTTTGCAACATTCTAGACAGTTACCTGTGTTAAACCTTTTTTGGGTTTTATAACCTCTTTTCTATAAATCATTGCTGCAATATTCTCGAGGCTGACTAGCGGGATTTTTCCCCACACAGATGTACAGGAGCATGAAAAATGACGAGAATGGACAAGGTATGTTTTCAAACTATGCGTTGTGATTTAAATAAATAAATATTAGCTAGATAATCTCCAAAGTTTTATACGCAATTCGTATACTGGCGAGTACTATATATCTTTAATACTAGATTGCTTTTCGGCTAGTTTTCTGCAATTCAAATAGCTGTAACTTGTTTTCTACATAGATCATTGCATGCCACATGAACTGCTCAAGTATTCCTGCTCGAAGAAATGGTATTGGTATCTCAGATCCATAACTTGTGTTTCTAGATCTGGTGTTTCTATAAGTATATATGGAATACCTAAAATACAATATTACTAATTTCATCTACCATCTACGGAGTCTCAAATTCATAAAGTTGCGATTGAATCAACAATATCACAACCTAGAAATGTCACGTAAGTAGATCGATCGCAGCTAATATTGTATAATTCACACTTGCCCATCTAGAATTCTAACATTTGTTTATCCAGGAAAATCAGATAACTTATTCCAAGCTTTGCCAAATTTAGTGTGTAAGATGGAGTATAGATGACATATAGCATAAAACTGAACTTGTTAAGTGTAGAATCTAATGGCCAAGTACCCTTTGAAAACAAAACTGCTAACACTCAACTGCATGCCATCCAAAGAGAACTGCTCTAGCTAGATCATTATATATGCCAGCAGCGTGTAACTAAGCCTTCTTTCAGTGCAGCCTATGTTTTCAGCAAGATTCTAGTAACAACTAATTTAAACCCTTTAATGGCCTTAATTAATTTGGATACATCGGCTTCCATTCTTACTCAGATGTTATAAAGATGCCAAGAACAAAACCCCTCAGCAGCTTATATTATGCAAAGATGGATTATCATTACAGCATTTAATAAATAGTGCAGTATCAATGAAGCTTGAGAAGATTCCTCTCTAACAATGTTTTTTTGTTTCTTGGATGCAGAAAATGCAGGAGAAGGACAAGATTACATTTCGAATTATTTTTCTGACCCTAGAGCTGCATGCATCAGCTACCAGCAGAACGGAAAGCAGCACCGTCACGAAGCTTGGCAGCCTTTTGATAATGAAAATTGTATAAAGAGGTATGTTAAATTTCACTGTTCTTCATCAAATTCTGATCCATATCTACAACGGTCGGTCTCTCTCCTTTAGATGGAGTGAGCTATCGACCGGACCATTTGCAACTTTTGATCCATATCTACAACGATCTCCCTCCGTCTAACGGAGTGACCTATCGACCCGACCATTTGCAAATGGTCGGGTCGATAGCTCACTCCCCTTTAGATGACATGATCAGAATGCAATCATAGCCTATCTCCATTGCAGTACAAAATCCTTGTATTCTTCGAAAACATGTCATTTTGTTCATTCCCAACACGTGAAAATGTCTGCGCTCGTCTGCACAGAATGCCATATATTCTGACAATATCAATATTAATCAATGTTGTCTCAATTACCTGCTTGTACATTTTTGCTTTTCGCGAGGGCATTCATTCTTTCTTTGACAAACACTAGTAAAATAGCTAGCTAACCCCCCAAAGCAATATCTCATCTCAATTAGCGTAAACCTAACCCCCCTGCTATCTAGTGTAGACAGGAAAGTTCGTGGAGTGGACAAGTGGACTGGCTCTTGAGGCGGACGGCCAATAATGCAGCAGCCAATTTGAATAGCTGGAGTTGTTGCAGCCGTTTAGAATCAAATAATAATAATAATAACAATACTGTACCATTAACGATGGGAGATCCTCAATCAGATTTGTTATACCGAAACTCTTTGATCAATCCAGTAAACTTGCAGGATAAACAGTATCTGCAAGCACTGAGAGAGAAGAGATCATACAATGCCATGCGTCAATACAACAAATATTGTAATAACAAGCCTGAGGTTGAGCTTAGTGATCTCCTCTCCCAGCAAAGGAGCTGGAGGGAAGGGATTATGAAGAGCGACTCATGCATGCAAGGCCAGCTTGCTCAAAAATTGATGTGGGATACTAGAACTCCCGCGCCAAGACTTGTGCAGGGTCGAGCATCATACTGCGACTTTAAGGATATTCTTGAAAATAATTTAGCTTCCACATCTGATAAATCCTTCGATTGGGAGCCTGCATATGTGAAAAGGATGTCTGTGGATGAGCTTCAGGTATATTATATTGCCAAGTCTTGAGAAACTTCATAAAACATATTATAACATGCATAGTTATATATCTAATAGTCTCATTCTCTCTGTTCATATGCAATAGCTGGAGGTACATGAAGGTGGTGGCAAAGAGGCCGTGAATGGTGAAAAAAGTAGACAAATTTCAGAATGGATACAGGCAGCTGAAGGGGATCATGAGACGTTTGACAGAGAAGATTGTCGCATGTACCAATTACAATATCCGTCGAAAAACCAGCTTCCTGGTGAATCGGTACAATCATGTTGCAGCGAAGATGTGGATAGTACATTATCGCTCTCATTGTTCTCCAGCAATCAAAAGAGTATGAGTACTCATGAGTCGTCCTCCAATCTCCAAGCGGTCGTCGATACACATGAAGGACCAGATCGGTGGCCATCAACAGATAATGTGAAGAATCTGCATGCAGCGCCCCTTGGGATTACTTTAGATCTGACAATGTCAATTGGGTACAATTAATTTCCAGCAGCATTAGACACGGCTATTACTTATACTATTGTTGCGTCATACCCTTATACTGTAGTTGCATCTTTTTAATCAGCCTGATCTGAGTAACAGTGGAAGAATATCTTACTGGAGTACCCATTGCCCTCGCAAGCACATTCAAAAGCTGTATAAGGACATCATAGATCTTTATAACTATTGGATGATACGCTAGTGCTTCAATCTAGTACCAGAAATTATACAACATGATGTTATTTTCTTTCACTCTTCAGTACTCACTGTCTACATCAATTTCTAGCCATGGGAATATAATTAACTTTCTTACATTTGTAAACTAGACAGTTGGACCTAATTATTCTTTCTTCCAACTTGGTAATTTACATCAATACAATGGAAAATTCAAGACTGTTGAAAGATCAGTAGTTTCTTAATCGTTCAAGTAAAACATTTTAATCTGTAGTTTGAAAATATCCGATCTATCAATAAACAGTGCCCGTATCTAACCTTTTCGACTGTTCCTTTGCTGGACACTGTCAAATATCTCCCTAGGAATAAACTGGTGCTTATAATCATCGTATCACCTTACTGCGTTGCAATATAGTTTTATACTAATGTTCATATTGCATGCATTCACTCAATACAGAACACTCTTTTGTAAAACAACGTTTTACAATTCAAACTAAATTATTATCTCGTTTATTTTTTCAGTTGACATCGATCCAATTAAACATTTGTATTAGGAATGATAATATAAAAGGTCTGTGATATGAGAACCATAATATATCATATAAAAGTGAATAATAGTTCTAGTGTATCACGTGATTGATATTGGGTGATATGGGCTTTCAATTATTTTTTAATGTTCAATGTGGAATACATAGGGATTGTTGTTTTTTATGTTTTTTTTTTCATATTTTGAAAGTCTATTTTTTCCATAAACCAAATTTAATTTCTTTACAATTATTTATTTTTAAGATTAAAAGTGCTTTCTAATTTATTGTAGTACTTTTCTCAACATTATGTATCCCATCTAATTTGTTATGTATGTTTTCCATGATATTTATATCGAACGACTTCTTTATTATGGTAAGCAATACTTCTATACTTCAAGATTATTATCTTTGTTTTATTAATATTCAAAATGATTACATAGTTAATGTACAAAACAATATCACTTGCATACCAAGGTTTATCTTTATATATCTTTTTCTAAGTATTCTATATAACTATAGAATAAAATAGGGACAAAGAACATTTTTTTACTTATAATGTAAAAAATAAGGCCTAATTTTTTTCAATATATTTTAAAAGTTATTTAGAAGAGAGAGGTCTAAGGAAGTTTTTTTTTTAAGTCAACAAAGTAATATAAGATATTGTTTTTATTATTTTGAGAGTCTTAGTCTATAATCTTAAGAACCATATATAAATGACTATATATTACAAAAGACAACTAAGTGAGTAACTAGTTAGTGAATGGTTTTAAGGCAATGTTTTCCAAAAGGCTTGATACAGATCTCAAGAGAGAGAATGATGACATATTACAAAAGATATAGCTTAGTGGGATAGTTGGTGAATAGTTTCTTAAGGCATTGTTTTCCATGAGGTTTGATATAGATCCCAAGAGAAAGACGTTGGACAAGTAGAATATTTCATAAGTAGTTATATTTTAATATTAAATAAAAGGGTTGAGTCGACCATCAAAGTTAATCATGCCCATTTTGGGTTATCCATATAAAGAAGGCTCTTACTATGTAATAGGGAAGTTTTGGGGTCAATATAAGTATCGTTTTTGCACTCTTTTTTCCATTGATATATCAATTTTGAATCAGAGCCAGTTTCATGGCCACAAAAATTGATCCACTCACTTCTTCATCATGCCTCAAGAGCCTTGACAAGGATACGTTCCCTTCTTCTGTAAGCTTTGATAGCCGAATAGAGATCCTCTACTTCTCTATTAAAGAACAATTGTTTCTTACAACAATAGTTCAACTCTAGTGCTTTGGAGTGTGCGCTCCCATACAAGCCTTAGATTGGCTCCTAAATTCAACCATTTTCCTACTTTAGTTATTTCATGACTTCAACAAGAAATTCATGGTGTTATATGATATGGTTATAGAACTACAAGATCTAAAACTCAATAAGACCATGTATAATCCAACCTCTCGATTGTCTTTTGGGACTCTAAATAGACCTTTCCGCAATTTTCTAGTGTTTTAGATGGTGATAAGGTTGAGGCTTGGATACAATCATTCTCTTCATATTTCTAGCATCAAACCATAGTACCAAAAAGAGACAAAGTCACTTTGGTATCCTACCATCTTCAATAATTAGCTACCCAAAGGTGTGGCCATGCTAAACATATGAGCAGCAATGCAAAATCCTTTTGAATAGAACTCAATGAGGAGAGGTTCAATCCACTCTCTATTTCCTTCAATACTTGGGATCAGTTCTGCACTGCACTTCGAAGCATTTCTATCATGTCGGCTATGTTAAGAGCATCGAGGAATTTTGGCTTCACCTCCACCAACATTCAACTAAGATAATTCAACAATAAACTAAAATATTTTGCAGACTCCAAGTGAAACTCTCCATTTAAAATCCAAAAATATGTATTAATAATTATGTTTAATTATGGTTTACTTCCTCTTCTCCATCATGAATTTGCTTTGGTACATAGGTCTTCACTGGAATTTCATCATGCTCTAGCTACTGAAAAGAAGCTAGATAAACAGCCAATGCCCTTTCATTATCCATCTAGGTTCCCCTTCACAATAGATCTCTCCCATGTTTATGATTTAACCTATAGTTTCCACACTCGGGCCACCTCCCACTAGTCAATATTGCACACTCCCTAAGTTATCCTCTCATAGAACAATAGAATGTTATGATTTACAACACCTATGCATCTTCCAAGACCTTCTTCTTTGATCCTAACACCCACCCTATCCCTCCAAATGTTTCCATTGATGTGGATAACCCTACTACATATAAAAAAACCTCATTCTAATGAAACATATCACCTCTCCCAGTTGTCCCATTCCCTTTACTCAAAACTACCAAATTAAAGGTCGTCTCGCTAAGCTCAACATGGAAAAGGGAAACCAAACAAACTTGGTCTCTATTATCCTTTCCAAGTACTTGGATTTGTCAATAACTCCTCATCCATATCATCTTGGGTGGGTAGATGAGGGAACTTATCCCTTGCTTGTGACACAACAATATAATATCACATTTGACATTGGTCCTCATTTTTACATCATCATGTTGTGTTATGTCACTTCGCTAGATTACAATGATATATTGCTGGGGATACCATACTAACATGACTTCTTTGCCACACATGCATATTCTTGTTCCAACACACATGACCTCACTAAGGATGGCTGACACTTTTTCCACTCATCTATTGCTTCCTCTCTATAAACTCTATTTGGTAATGATTTTTCATGTCATGTATCCCTTCATAAATGTTTACATGTACATATTATTAGGAAATATAAGCTTGATAAAATCACTCATCCCCCTAGCCCCACTCACCTACCTCTCCCCCTGAGATCATTGTAACACACTCTCTCTTACTATCATGATAGTTTTACTGAACCTATAACTTTGCCACCCCCAAGACATATGGAGCATACCATTGACCTTATGTTTGGGACCTCCTTTCCCAATAATGATCATATTAACCTACCAAGATAGTTGATATTGATAAATAAATCATGTCTTTGTTTCAATCTTCTTTTGGTTCATGTCACTACTATATCAACCATGGTAATTGTATCTTCTATGCTAGATTTTATAGTTCCTCTTCAAGATATAATTGACATAACACAAGTTGTCAAGGATCTACTTGGATTTGAATTCAATCCTTAAATAATATGGGAACATCACACGTCTATAGTCAATAAGCTATATGGTGACTTTCCTAGGAAATGCATTATATATGTGTTGTACTTTAAGTTTTAGGAAGAGTATAGCCAACACATAGATTTTCATGCATCCAAAAATTTTGGTCAAAAGTCCCAAACAACATTTGCATGCTAGGAAATGGTTTAAAAGTTTGAAGAATTGACCTAGTGTAAACTATTTAGTTTTAATTTTTGCAACCTAGCCTAGTAGGGACGTCGAGTGAGGCCCACAATATTATATCTTGGGGACTTGACGTCATGGCCTCCAGCCTCATGTAGATGTTAATATAATGCAACAATGGGTGCTAATGTAGGGGTGGCATTAATCCCCCCTTAATGCTTCATTAATGGCTAGTAGATCTACCCTCCCCCTTTAATGTCATTAAAATTTGAGGGTGTCCACCTCATATATCTCAAAAAATTATACTAAGAATGTAAGATTAAGGTCATGGATGATATTTCAAACTCACTGAATTTCGACCCGCAGGGGTGTAAACTAACCGGCAAGTGTCGTGTAAATGAAGGAATGTTGTAAAGGAGGTCTCAAGTTCAAATCTCACCCCGAATTATCCGTGCCCCATGCCTACGGGATGTGTGGACACACCTGGGGTTATAGTGGCAACCGACGGGAATGGACCCCATGTCATGCGAGTACTAGAACCGCCCAGTTACCCATTCCCCAAGTAAAAAAAAAAGGTCATGAATGATATTTATGTGGAATTGATCTTATTTCTCTTGAAAACTTGTAGGTTTCCCTCATTTAGAAGCACACCCTTGTTTTCCATTTGACTCACTTTGGAGTTATTGGATTAGAGCACATGGATTAAGACTAAAGTTTCAAATATCTTTGAGGAGACTTTTGGATAAATTAATGATCCTTTCTAATGGGGACAAATATATGATTCAATCATTTTGAATGGAATTTATTATTAGGGATCAATCCCATTTCACTCCATTAATGCTACATGTTATGCTTTTAGAAGGATTTATATCCCAAGATGATCCATGATCAAATTCTAGTGGCCTTACTTCCTTTTTGTGGCTTATCTCTTTAATACTAGGAGTCTTTATGTGGCTTCACCCACATACACTTCTAATTAATTATATATTATTATGTTAATTATTTAAATATTGTTAATTTTATAATATTATTATATCTTCAATAGTAATGTTAAATACTATTTGTTGTAGCTCAACCATATCAATTGTTTATTGTTAATTTTTATTAGTATCTTCCTTACTAATAATAGATACTATTATTTTTTAAATTATAAAAATATATATATTTTTTTAATATTTTTTTTTCTATATAACATGTCTCTAGAAAACTAATATGCACTTTACCTTATCTCTAAGGACCACACCATCTATATGCTTATTAAGATATCAACATATTGCATATCAAGCTTATTAAGATGTCAACATATTACATATCACTCGGTAATATATATATATATATATATATATATATATAACTGTGTGGAATACCTTACTCTTTATAAAATTATTTTAATCGTGAATTGTTAACCTTGAAAGACTATCAAATTTGAATTCATAATTTATAAAATTCTTATTATAAACATGCAACTTGTTTGGAAAGAACGTTGAACATGTTAAAAAACCCTTTAAAATGATAACATCCATTCATACATACATGGACACATCTACTATTATTTTAAATATTTTTATGTAATAAATTGATTTTTTATTGTAAATAAAAGAATTATATTACTTCATAGTCAAACGAGATACATATCGCTCTTTTTCATGGTAGCATAATTTTGGCCTCCTCATCCCTCCCCATCATTACATACATTTTCAAAAATATTATACTATTTTGAACATATTCCCAACAAAGAAGATACTGCCTATCCTTAAGTATACTATAATATATGACTATTATACTAACAATATAATCCAAATGGAAGATAACTTCGCAAAGAGCCATAATTTGATAATCAAACTAGGTTCTAGGGTTTGAGTGGAGGGGGAGACCAGGAATTTGGACTAGATGATATGCAAATTGTGTCCCTTCGTCTAAGCCCATCCAAGTCTCTTCTTCCCAAACCCCAAACAATAGCAATTCGAGCTTCCTCCTCAGAGAAGTCCTTGTCTTTCTCTCCCCATTGCATGCTTATAATTGTTTCCAGTAGATTCTTAACTAATCTCCACCACACCTCCTCTTCATTGAATTTCCTATCCTGGAATATGCAGTTATTTATTTCCTTCCACGCATTCCACATAACCATCCCTGGAAACATCATCCAAAGAGTCATTCGAATTGGTTTTTTAAAGGTTTTAAGATTCCATTCATGCAGAGACTGACCCGGTTGGCCTCTTATTCGATCGCTGGTCTGGAATATTGTGGCTCCTTTGTCCCATAGTGAGGTCGTGAAAGGGAAGATGTCCAGTAGGTGCTCCATATTTTCTTCACTATTGAATCATAAAACACATTGCGGGGGTCCATGAATCCCTCGCTTCTGATTTTCTTTAGCCAGGATCCTAAGCTTGACAACCAACCAGCAAAAGATGGAAACCTTTGGCCATGGATTTGTATTCCATATCTTATGCCATATTACTTCTCTATACTCCTCATGGATAATGCGAATATCATAGGCTTATTTAATGCTAAATGTTCCTTTTTTTTGTATCCCCACCTCAATTTATCAGGCCCTATATTAATATGGATGAATCTCTCATGAAGAACTGCATGGAAGTAGTGAAGATCGTCTTTAGGGATTAGACCCTCCATCCTAGCCTGGTTCGACCATTTCCTTTGCTCCCCCAAGGGGTGATCCTCCAAGTAGTGACAAACCTTGAATTTTCCTTCTTCCATCCTTCTAGCCCTGATAGTCTGCCATCTAGGTTCCTCTCCCAATTTGGGAAGCTGATTCCAAGAATCATCCCATAAATTGGCCAACTCACCATCACCAATTGCCCAAAAGATATGCTCCTGAACAAGATTTTGGCCCGATTGGGATTTCATCCATATATGCGATCCCAGCCTCTCCGAGCATTAGTTCTGTCGCTGGAATATTTGACATGTCGTAATCTCGCCCAGGGTTCCATCTTGTGATTGCACCAGCGCCACCAAATTTCATATCCTTAGATCTCACTCATAGTATTAGGATCCCTAAGGCCCAAACCCTCCCTTTCCTTGGGGCTACAAATTTTGTCCCATCCTACCAGGGAAAATTTGGACTTGTCCCCCCTTCCTCCCCAAAGAAAATTCCTTTGGAGGCTTCTAATTTCTTTTATAACCGACTTTGGAGCCGATAGCACAGAGAAGAGGTAAATTGGCATTGCTTGAAGAACATATTTAACCAGGATTAGTCTACTAGGCAGGCTTAAAGGATGAATGATCCAACTCGATAACCTGCTTTTAACTAAATCTAAAAGGTCTTTCTAGGACACTTTTCTGATGGTCCCATCCCCTAAGGGAGCCCCCAGATATTTGGATCGGAGGGTTCCTTTGGAAAAACCAAGAATTCAAACTATATTCCTCTTAGCAAGGGGAGAAATATTAAATAAAAAGACCTGTGATTTTTTAGCATTAACTTCAATCCCTAAAGATTTTGAAAAATAATTAGACTTTTCTCAAAAGCTCGAGCCTCTTAGACTGAAGGGTGTCCCATTAGAATCATGTCATCCATGAATTGCTGGTGCGTTTGTTTATCCATTCCCTCATGAAGGTCAATCCCATGGATCTCTCCACTTGTATACTGTTTCTGGAGGAACCTACTCATCCCTTCCACCATTAGGATGAAGAGAAAAGAGGAGAGGGGGTCCCCCCTGTCTGATTCCCTAGGACAAATGAAAAAGTCTCGTCGTTGATCCATTTAATACAATAAAAAAAAGGGGTTGGATACCAAATTCATTATCCAATCCACTTCTAGAATATTTCTTATATATTGCCAGCTTAATTTGTCATAGGATTTTTCTATATCCAGTTTTATCAGCATCCCTAGTTTCTTAGTCACCTTCAAAGAGTGGATAGTTTCTTGAACCAGAATAATCCCATCCAATATATGTCTTCCTTCCACAAAGCCTGATTATTTCGGGCTAATCAGGCTTGGGAGGAGAGGCTTTAATCTATTGGCTATCACTTTAGTTATAATTTTGTAAATGACATTGCAAAGGGCGATGGGTATGAACTTAACTTTGGAATCATATCTCTCCCCTTTTGGATTCAGGGCTAGTAAAGTGGCATTAAAAGCCTTTAGGACTCCACATTTACTCCTCAATTCCTCCACTATTTCCAACACTTCCTCCTTTATCAGGTCCCCAAATAAGTGGAAAAAATTAGTGGTGAAACCATTTGGCCCTGGCGCTTTCCCTAAGGCCATCTGACACACAACTTCCTCCACTTCTTGCATATATATTGGTTTAACCAACATATCATTAAGATCTCTAGTGATCACCCTAAGGATGAGTCTAGTGATCCTAGTTATTTCCTTGCTCCTGTCACCTATGTCCTCAGTCATTATCTCCTCAAAGTGGTGAACCAACTCTTCCTCAATTTCACCCTTGGATTCAACGTGGATTCCATCATCTTTCCTTAGTTTATGAGTCTTTGACCTATGTTTGTTTTGGATGACTAAATTATGAAAGAATTTGGTATTCTTCTCGCCCTCTTGTAGCCATTGATTTCTATATTTATGTTTCCAGAATATCTCCTCATGTTTTTCCCTAGCTTGTAGCTGATTTAGCAGATCCTTTTCCTTCTACTTCAGTTCCTCATCCCATCCTTCATCAATTCCTCTTCGGTGTACATGCTCGATATACTCCTGTTGGGCCCCGAAATTGTCTTTTATAATGGCTTTATTTACATTAATTTCCGACCTATTTACCGTAATTTAATACATCTATGTTCAATAAGGTTGTCTTTTACTCTGTTTTATTAATTAAAATCTCGTAAATATAAAATAAGATAAATATATTATTTGTATGTATTAAATGTAGTATTTTGCAAATAATAGGCGTTATGCACTCCATTCAGCCCCTTCTTTCGGTCCTAAGTTCCGCACTAGGTTTAATGACATGTTTTCTTTTATTAGGTTCTTGGTTTGACTTACCCATTATCTTTCGATTCTTTCTAGTCTTGTTGGTCCTGCATATGCAAAATAAAACCATGAGTTAATGCTAATATTTATTTGCATTATTTTTAGAACAAAATAAACAATTATTAAAAATGATGCTTAAAAGAAATTTAAAAAAGAATTTTTATTATGAGTAATACTTAGTTTTAAATTTCAAATGCTTAAAAAAATGATTATTTAGAAAATAAAAGAGCTTTAACTCATAAAAGGGGTCTTCTTCCACTTTAACAAGTGGACATTCCTTCAATGTTTGAAATTCTTCATTTTAAACATAAACTGAATAAAAATCACATGACCACTTATATAGCATAAAAAAGCATTGATTTAAATATTGTTTTGATATAATTTAACATGCCATGTTTTATTTTATGCAGCATGCAAATACGAAGATTAATGCATGCATCATAAGAAATGGAGGGCACGCAACATGAGGATGAAAATGGTGGAGAATCATGTGATGCAAAAATAGCATCCAGCCACGATCTGACTCTAGAAGCCAACCATCAATGTGGCCAACAAACTAGCAAAAAATCTGCTCATAATCCAGATTTATGAACAAATTTTAGTTACAGGTCATCTGGACATTCATCTAGACGCCCATGCAGACCACATGTTTTTAAAAGACAGTTGATATTCAGGATAGATTTTTGGGAAAACAGAAGTGAAATTGAAAATTCTGGCACATGGGTTTTGTGCAGAATAGGCCCATTTCAATCACTTTAAAGGAATTTTCACAAAATACAAAGCCATTTGAGAGAAAATCGTGGTTCTCTGAAACCAACTTTTCCAGAAATTGTGGTTGGCCGTTTTCTAAATTCGTTCTTGTTTTGATGGGTAGTTGTTACAGCAGTAATGAACCTCTATTATTGGAAAGAGGTGGTCAACCTGATCTCCATTGTAATCATCATGTAAATACCTCTTTGGTTTTGAAGAGGAGAGGAGAAAAATGCTTTGTAAACTTTGATTTAGTTTAATAAAATGTCTCTATTTCAGTTGTTGGTGATCACTCTCGTTTCTCTATTAATGATCAATGAATGAGTAGCGTAGGAATGTAGCCCCTGATTGCTGAGAAGGGCCCCTCAACAACCAGATATTCTATTTGTGTGTATTCATCAATTTCTTTTTATGTTTGTAGCTAAGTCATTTTGTTTTTTATATATAATTTTCCTGCTAAGTCATTTCTTTTCTGCAAGCAAGTAGTTCATTTTCCTGTAGGTCTTTGTTGTTTATAACATATAATTTCCTGCATTTTTATGCAATTTATGCCTTCAGAATCCATATGGTCAGCCAGTCGTCCCTTTGTTTAGATTGATTTTCAGCGGCCTTTTGTTCGCACCTTAATGCAAACTGTTTTTTAGCCTTATGTTTGCACCTTAATGTAGATTGTCGTTCAACCTTTAATTCACACTTAGACATAATTTTAATTCATTTTCAGAATTTTCAGTATTTTGTTTTTTTTGCAGAAATAGTCAGTTAAGGTAGAGGTTAATTTTCCAAGCATTCCACCGTGTTATGTAGCTAGTTGGGATTCGAATCCACCTCTAACAATTCATATTTAGTTCTATATTAACACATAGATTAATTATTTCAATTTTAATGATGATAAAATCCATTTACATTCAACATATATTTTACTGTTCAAGTGAAAAATAGTTCTGGTTTGAATAGAAGCAACATAGTTTTATTTTTGCTTGTGACTTAGATAGTTTATGAGTTACTTTCATTTTTTTTCATGCCTAAAACCTAGATTAGATTAAGCTTGTTTAAAATGTTGTCATATAATTTGTTGAATATTAGTTTGTCTCATTTCTGAAATAGATTCATCATTCCATTTTCATTTTTCATTTGAGTCCATAATCAGTCTTTCATTTTCAATTACATAGCATTTCATTGTCTTAGGCTTTGTTAGTTTTATTTCTTCAAGTTATTTCATTTCAGCAGATGTAAAAGATTAGTACTTAGTTTCAAATTCAAGCTTAATAGGTTCATTTAGATTTTAAAGATGCATTGGTTTTCAGTATTTTAAAGTTTGATGATAAAAGTTCACATAACCTAGTTTAGTGTAAGTTTACTTTTCAAGTTGTAAATCAGTTGCATTATCTTTTTATGATTGGTTAACATTCTTTAGTTTATTGTATAGTTTGTTGAAGAGGTAGCGTAGAAGTATTTTGTTTTTCTGTTGTAGGTTTTCTTACACATTGAATATATTTCCAGTTATTGTTTTGTACTTAGTTTTAGATTTGATTATAAATCTCCAAGTTTAGTTTTCTTTGATTAGTTTACTATTTTGCAACGCATTTATTTACGCTTGGTCTTTAGAATAATATTTTCTTTGCTTTCTACGACTGTAGTTACTTGTTTTTCTTTCTATGAATTTGCAATTAAATAGTTCATTGATTTCCATAACTCAGTTGCATTTGCATTCTTAAATAGGCATTTACTTATGCATACATGGAATAGTCTGCAATTCATAACATAGATCAAATAATTTGCTACAAGTAGTTAGTTTTCCTCTCATTGGTTAAAATCGCTTTCGGACGAAACGACTGCTTTCTAGATTAGTATATGCAATTCCCTTATATAGAATAGATTAGCATAGCATTAGACTAGTTTGAATATAAGTTATTAACCAGTTTCCTTCCTTTATAGAATAGATTAATATAACATTAGATTAGATTTGAAATTATAGTTACTTCTCAAGTTCTTAGTTAATTTCCTGTTTTCATAGATAGATTAAATTCTTGCATTTAAATTATGAAAGTCATGCATGTTGATTAAAATCATATAGTTGCATGTTAGCGAATTTGCATCTTAAGTTAACTTAGGTTAGTTCAAGCCTTCAATCCTACACATATAGTGTTTGCATCTCACAATCTCCCTTCTCGGGTTGACAATTAAGTGTTGAATTAGATAGTGCATATTTTACCCAACATTTTGGTGCTGTTGCCAGGGAGGTGCTAAAGGGATTAGAGTCTAGGTAGATAAGGGTAGATAGGTTTCCTTTACATTACACAGCAAGGGGGAGGGAAAACGATAAGATGCAAATATGACTTCACTATGGAATTTCCATAGTGTGACAACCTGACGCATCCACTTTAGTGGGTCACCCCAAATCCTTGTTGTTCCTTTTTCGCACAAGTGTGTTTACTTTACGGAAAGTTTGATTTACTTCTCTTAAGTGTACTTATTGAAAATTTAGGTAGTTTAATTTCTTTCCATTTACTCTTATTCAAGTGTGTTATCTCTTCAACAAGCTTAGGTGTTGCATTTAGATCTGTTACACTCATTTCATTTTTTTTAGGTGTGTTTACATTTGTCATAAAGTATTTTCTTTTCAAATGTGTGATATGTTTCTTAATTAGATTATATATATATATATATATATATATATATATATATATAAACAAAATTTTGGGTGCAGTAAGAGCCCCAACCACTAATCCTTGTGTGAAGCAGGACCTACCAACCAAGACATGGATTCAGAGGTGACCATCAGTTTAGGAGAACTCTCTCAAATCCTAGCAGCAGCTGGGAATGATTCTCACCAGGTAAAAACCATCTTGACAGCAGTTGAGAGCTTATCAACTTCTCCCGAAATAACAGACAAACCAAAATCCCAATAACAACAAAAAGATCTTCTTTGCGAGATTGCAAAAGAATCTGATACATTCACAACAGAAATTAAGCCCAAAATTGACAACTTGCATGTCTGAAATTCGACACTGCCCTGTCAATTATTCGACACAGGCATTTTTTTTTGCCGTTGGTGGCATAACGTGGGATATTCGATGTCCTGTCAATGTCGATCGAAGATCCGGTGACACCATGGTGTCGAATATTTGACATTTGTCTGTCTGAAAGTGTCACAAAAAAATTGCATAAACCGTCGCATGTCCGACACTTAACCGTGGGTTGAACAACGTGTGGAGAGTCGGACTTCCGACGGGATTAAGTGTCGGAGGCATGGAAGACCCGTCGGACATCTTTGGGAATGCGTCGAATATGCGACGGGAACACGTCGGCCGACCGATGGCTAAAAGCGTCGGAGCTTCAACAAAAGTATTGGAAATCCTTCAATGACCATCGAAAAAGTGACGCCTAGTTGTGTAATTAACAAAAAAAGATTGAAATATTTCCATTCACCAGTTTAATCCATCCATGTATATACATGCTTCATTAATTACTCTTCTTCATATTACATCATTTATCCTTCAAGTCAAATGGCATACACAACTTGTCAAGTATCGATTTCCCATGTTCCAATATCCATTTTCATGGGATTACATTGGTTTATCTCATTGGAAATATTTTCATACTTTTCTTTGTGAAGAAAACTTCCCTCAAAATGAACCAGTGATCCAAGGATATGCAATCAAAGTGTTTACTAGTAAAAATATATATAAAAAATCAAAATTAAGTTTTCATTACAAGAAGTTCCACCTTCAAATCCTCCTCTTCATCCTTTTTCCAAGCTAATTTATTCCTACGTACACAAGGTAGATGACAAGTTCCCCTGAACATCATCCTAGCAAAGTAAATTGCTCTAAAGTAAACCATATTGTACACTTATTTTCTACTCTTTTAATTCAAATCCTCAAAGATGGCTGGTAGAAATCTATCTTTGAAATAAAATTTTCAAATACGCAAACTGATAGATTAAAATTTAAATACCATGGAAAATTTAAAATCCTAGTATCCCAAAATTGTGTCGTTAAATACCTCATTGTTGATTTCCTAATACATAAATTGCATTTCCTATCCTCATTGATACCATCTTCAAGACCTCCATCATGCATACCATCATCAGCTTCATTCTATTTATAGTGTAGGTCATTCTCAATTTCAACATTTCTTTTATTTTTAGGAACAAAAATTCTAGAGCTTTTGCTACACATATGTTGTTTTCATTTGGAACCTAAACTAAAATCACTTGTATGACTAGAAGGTTCTTCAAAAATATTTAATTTGTTGGAAATGCTTCCCCTAATGTTTCACATTTCTTATGATTATTGTTCAATGATCTATGTTCATTACCTTGGATTGACCTATTATTTACGAATGCCAGTAATATTTTTTTTGGATTCTATAGCATATTACTGAGTTTTTTGATAAGATGGAAGGGTTGTTTTGTAAGAACATACATGGAAATCAAAAGTTTCACCTAGAATGGTAGATGCATAATTTTAAATATGCATCATGCATGGAAATCACACATTGAAATAGTACAATGATCCTCCTTTTGTACATTTGAAACAAATTTTTTCCCGACCATCTTTGCCTGGTATCAACAAATCCAAATATGGTAACTCCTCTTCCTCATGTAAGTGATGTTCCCTGGTACTTGTGGCTTGTGAATTATTTTCCTCCTTGGGTTCATTTGATTCTCCTTCCATGATATCCCCTCTTACTACAATGTGAATGACCATTAGAAGTTGACTCAGTGCCACTTGATAACTGTAGTAATTTTTCATCTCTTATGACATGGATTTTTGTTTTAGATCCAATATATGGAAATTCATTTTCAGTTGTTGTTTGAGTATTTTTCTGCAAATCCTGGGTTGAAGTATATAAAGAACTATTTTGGAAACCATTTTTCGAACCATTATTTGTTTTTTCTATAATGTATTCTCTTGTATTTTCAATATTAGATGGAGAGTTATCTTTATTGTTATTTAACCTCTTTTCACCTTATGAACTTTCATGTTCATATGACAAGTCTGCTTCTCTATAGAATCACTTTCTGCCTCCACTACTGGTGCACTCTTCTCATGTCGGTGATGGATGCATATAATGCAACAATAAGGAAAGTGTCATCTCTTAGAGACGTAAAAAATAGCTCTAAAACAATAATTTAAATCATAAGCTAGAATGACGTGAATGGTTTACACACAATCAAAAATATTATTCTCGAAAGAGTGTTGTTCATCCAATTTCAAGGTGTCTTTGAACATTACCTCGTCAAGAACAATTTTGTTCAGACAAGTTTTCTTCGCATGAACAAATTGATGTAAATCACTTTTCAATGTTTCAATAGGATACTTCCGTAGTGTAGAAATACAAGTTTTTTGATCCTATGAATAACAACACAATTGCAAAAAATTATAAAAATGGCATACTTCGTATCTGCAAACTTTCCCAAAATGTTCAGAAACAAAATGAATCAAAGATGAAGCTAGTTGCAATTCCCTTTTTGAAATAACATGTTGAAAATGTAAAGTTGTTGACTAGTGTTGTTATTATCACAATACAAATGATAGGCATTGTGCTTTGATGCAACAATATCAACATGGGCTACACAATTCATCATGTTAGTGTCATCTATGCTACCCATGTGTGGGTATCCAACTCCATCATGGTATGTTCCATTGTAGAATGTATCTACCACTACTATAAAGAATTGTTAAAAAATTTGGCATCAAAAAAAAAGTTGAAAGGGTCCCAAATAGAACTTCTTGGCAACACTGGCGAAAAAATTGGAAAAAATCCATCAAATTGTAGTAAGCATTAAAAAGACAAAAATGATAAATTCATTTTCTATAAGAAAGAAGGATTGAATTTAATTTCCACTGAGTAAGACCAAATATTTTGTGCAGAAATAAATTCCTAAAAGGAAAGTCCCTTAACATATGAAGACATCCACATGAATCATGATAATCTATGGATATATTCATCAAACTTTTATCACACAAATACAATGAACCAAACTTATGCAAAAAAACCTATTCATGTTAGTGTCTGCGACATATTGGAGATCTATATTGGAAGTATAGGTTTTCCTTATTGGTTTTGAAATAATGATTACTAGGAAGTGGCCTTAACATCATGATAATATAAAGAAGTAATTACACTAATAGACACAATATAAATGGTAAAATTCATTAATATAGTATGCCCAATATGTTGAGGTGATCAATATATGGTTGATCAAAACAAAGATACTAAAAGATTTGTTTTTTGTGTGATACCTTTTGATCATTCTTAAGGGTTTCATGTTGTTTCATGAGGGTTCAACTCTATATCTTTCATACTAAAAAGATAGCATATCAATTTATCAAATGATCATTATTGAGCATTCGTTGATTGCTTGAGAATACAAGCATTAGATGTGCCACATCCCTGTGGTTTATATTCTTTCATCATGCACAGACCTAGAAAACACCACTAACTTGTACAATAAATTTCCAAAAGATCAAAGGTATGCAAGCTTTACTGATGGACCAACTAGCAAACAAGTTCCAGAATCTACAATAGAAACACAACCTCCAACACAGAAACATGCAACCAAATGTTCATAAAATGACATTAATATTTTCATAAGATTCCTTAAGAAGCAATCATGTGCCCAATTGAATAAGATGGACTATATGCTGACCCGTTGATTGATCATCAATGAGGAAGTCTCCCATATCAAACTGAAGGAAATAGCAAAATCGATTTATTAGATTAGAATAATCCCATGGCATACCTACTAGTAACTATGAATCATACAAAGAACATGGTATGCATGTGTTTATCCTTAAATACAGTCAATCTTAAACCTGGAAAACTAACATGATTATATTACATACCTTCCAGTAACCCTTTCGAGTAACATGAGAATATTGATGTTTACCCTTGAAGTGATTAGGATCAACACCACCAAAAGTCATGGCTACAAATGGGATTTCTTCAATAAATAAAAAATTTCATTGGGAAATAACCTCGAAGCCATGCTATTTGCATCAGACACTAAAACCCATCTAATTGTATACATGTGAAGAATAGCTAGGAGGTATAAAATGGAATGCTTAAAATCCACTATAGGTAGAGGATGAGAAACAACCTAAACAAATGGTACCCAAGCATTATGTTTATGAATGATCAAGGAATTGATTTACCAAGGGGTACATGTCACCGAGGGAGTTTGAAAGTTATTTTAAGGCCTATGGAGTTATATGAATCTAGGGAATCTGTGAACATTGTTCTCATATTTCAAAGATATACTACATGCAGCCTAAGTAGACACTTGGGAAACTACAAATAAAAGTGATGAGCAAACTTGCTCACCAAAAGGATAGCAATGAAGCACTTGAAGTAGGCTCATGGTGATGAACTCTACCCAATTTACCTTTTCCAACATCAAAGTTAAATACAAATACCAACAGTGGATTATGTGTTCACAACGCCATGCTTGTTGGATCAAGCTTTTCTCCAGTTCCAGAAAAATGAAAAAGAGTCACTACTACATTTCAATCCAAAATCCGACGGAAAAATCCGACGGCATGTGGATTTCTCTTTTTAAACTTACCAAAAATCACAAGGATACATTTTTTGTTTGTAAATGTGGCCACAAGCGTCGGTGAAGCGACGTCTATTCTCATAACCATCGGTTAAGCGACGGCGCGTTAGTAAGCGTCGCTTAAGCGACGGTGCCTTTAAATTGGAACCCGACACTTCGGTTCCTTTAAATTGGAACCCGATGCTTAGGTTCCTTTTAATTGGTCAAATATTTAACATGGAAAGCCTTGTCGCATATCCGACGCTTAGGTTCATTTCCTACACACACTCATATAAATAGATGTAGGCCTAGGTTCATTATCTCACACTCACTCTCGCACTTATCTCTTGGACAAGAAATGCGAAATTCCTAAGGGTTTGTTTTTTGGCCTTGTGCTTTTGTGCGGATCTTCCCACTTGGTCTTGGATTTTGGTCTTGCTCTTTGGTGACTTCTCTCTTGAAGTATCTCTTGGTTAATAATTTCTTGGTTTAGGGTTTGGTTTTTGGCCTTGTGCCTTTGTGGGGATCTTCCCACTTGGCCTTGGATTTTGGTCTTGCTCTTTAGTGACTTCTCTCTTGAAGTATCTCTTGGTTAATTTCTTGGTTTAGGGTTTGGTTTTTGTCCTTGTGCTTTTGTGGGGATATTCCCACTTGGTCTTGGATTTTGGTCTTTCTCTTTGGTGACTTCTCTCTTGAAGTATCTCTTGGTTAATTTCTAATTGGTTTATTCTTGGTAAATCTTTCTTGGAGAAACTTTGTTCTCTTGTGTTAGGGTTTTATACCCTCACTTAGGGTTTTCTCTTGTGGATTTGGCTTTGACTCTTGTGGAAAAGAAGATTCATTATATACTTGGTTTTGTCTTGAGTTAGGGTTTACCCTCACTTAGGGTTTTCTCTTGTGGATTTGGCTTTGACTCTTGTGGAAAAGAAGATTCATCATATACTTGGTTTTGTCTTGAGTTAGGGTTTTCCCTCACTTATAAGGTTTTGCTCTTGTGGATTTGGCTTTGACTATTGTGGAAAAGAAGATTCATCATATACTTGGTTTTGTCTTGAGTTAGGGTTTACCCTCACTTAGGGTTTGCTCTTGTGGATTTGGCTTTGACTCTTGTGGAAAAGAAAATTTATTATATACTTGTTTTTGTCTTAACTAGTTAGGGTTTACCCTCAGTTAGGGTTTGCTCGTACTTTGTTCTTAGGGTTTGAGTAATAAAATGCCACGTAACAATAATGTTACAGGTCATCAAGATCCAAAACAAAATCGACAATTGTTTGCTAGGTTGTGGGATGGAGTGGAAAGAAGGGGTGATGGAAAATGTTATTGTACTTGCAGTCGATGTAGGGGCTTTAATAAGAGAAGGTTACTGATCGCAACAGCTAAAAAACATTGTAGGGAACATGGACATGTTGAGGAGGGGCATGAATATCATCCATTGGTAAGTCAATATAATTCATGATTATATCTCATGCGGTCTTTATATTGAGAGTGTTTGTAATTGTATATTGTATCATTTTTATTTTTGTTACTTAATCGACATGACTAACGTTCTTTGTTTGATGTTTTAATTGTACTTATAAAGCAAGGGCCTCCTAGGGCTGTTCCGAACATGGAGAATGTGGTAATTGCGGAACAACTAGCGCAGGAGGAACGTCAATATGCAGGTCCTGCGAATACTGATCATGATCAAGTTAATGATGATATGGAATTAGACGATGATCATGACGATAACATAATTGAGGATGATGGTGAAAATACATTAATCAATGATGCATTTAATGTTAGAATGGACAATGATCAACATCATGCGCCACCAATTGATGACTTTGAAGATCTTCATGATTTACCTACACTTGAGAAGGCATACGAACCGCTTTTTGAAGGCTCCCGCATAAGTGTTCTCTCTGTTGTGTTGCTGATAAGGAACTTGAAGGTTATGAATCGTTTTTCAAACACAGCCATCATGCTGGTGTTAAGGTACGTATGTGATTATATGTTTCATCCATCGCATATATATGATTTGATTTATGTTTCTATAATATTTGTATTGGTATACGTACTTCATCATAAAAATAACAAGGATGTATTTGTTGTCGTTAATATTATGCTCTTCAAATATTTATACTAACCATTTTTTTTAAATTTGTTGTAACAGCTTGATAGGTGAATATTTGTTACCACCATCAAATAAATTACCTCCCACATACCGAGATTTAACTTCCATCATGAAATATGTTGGAATGGAGTATCAAGCAATTGATGCATGTCTTAATGATCATATTTTATATTATAATCAGTATGAGTTTGCAACAGAATTCCCTATATGTCATACATATGTCATAGCAGTAGATACCGAACAGATCAAGTAACCAAAAAGGTGTCTCGTAAGGTTCTTCGTTATATTCCCATTATTCCACGCTTGCAATGACTGTTTAGGTGCAAAAACATAGCACAATTTATGGATTACCATGCATGGAATAGAAGTGGAGATGATATTCTTCGAATGCCCACAGATGGTTCTGCATTTACAGACATGGAGGAAAAATGGCCACACTTTAAAGAAGAACCTCGTAATACT